>OLKM01004042.1:10000-26152 GCA_900291075.1 Melanogrammus aeglefinus | reverse complement strand
TATTTGCGAGGCGGAGGTAGGATACGGCGCCATAGCCCACCTCACTAGCGTCGCAGAAATGGTGCAGCTGCGCAGATGTAATATCAAAGCCGAAAGGAGTAAAGCTTCGGGGTTACGCCAAAGTGCCCAAAGGGTTGAATGCGAAGCTTCCAGGCAGTCCTTTCCCAGATCCGGGCGATATCAGGCGGGATCTTCTCATCCCA
This sequence comes from Melanogrammus aeglefinus, assembly GCA_900291075.1. Lineage (NCBI taxonomy): Eukaryota > Metazoa > Chordata > Actinopteri > Gadiformes > Gadidae > Melanogrammus > Melanogrammus aeglefinus. The sequence continues at coordinate 25,949 of OLKM01004042.1, read as the reverse complement.
ACTCAGCTTCAGCTTACATAACTTCTGCAAGATTTGCTTTGCCACAAGGAGTACAGGGGCGGAAACCTACTGAGTGGGTCGTTTACACTCTAGACAGACTCGGTAGACAGATTCCCCTATCGGTCTTCTAGGATTGTGCTTGATAGGGTGATGCTGAGAGAATAAAGACTGACTCTTTTCCACGTCCCATTGCAACTCAGAAGGGTGCTTTCCATGGAGCTCTCTCTCGTGTACTCAGGTCCAAATGTCGCACTCTTTAGCCGTCGGTTTCCTGTTCAGGAATGGCGGCAAGGACCGTGCGATCGTTACTTATCCATTTGTTCAGATGGAAGCCACCCTTTGCGCACAACTCGCTGAGCTGCTGGTACAAGGACAAGCAGCTGCGTCTGCTCTGCTGTCTGCTGCTGCTTCAGGCAGTCGCCGACATAAAAGTTTTGTCTGATGGTGTTTGTGACTTCTGCTGAATAGTCTTTCTGATGGTCGTGCGCTTTTTAGCGCGGGTGCGAATGAATGTCGCACCAAGGCTAGGTGAGGTGACACTTGCGCCAAGATATGCACAGTCATTCTGTGCTCGACCAGTTCTTTAGAGGTGTCCCCATCGGGCCACCAGAGAAAGCGCAAGAAGTTGATGTGCTCCTTTGCTACGCGGACCTGATGGAACATCCCTTCAATATCGGTGATAAAAGCCATGACCAATGGCGGTAAGCGAGACAAACACGCCCAAAAGCGTGTTGTTCAAGTCAGGACCTTGGAGAAAGTTCCTTTGTCTAAGAGCTCCACCATATTACTTGCAGCACAGCGAGCACAGTGTTTACCCACAATCACGGTGGATAATCACTCGTGATGTGGCAGATACCACGTCTTGCCTCTTTCGGGCTGCAGCTCGCTCTGAGGTACGATTTCTGCGTGCCCCTTTGCCATGGCTTCGTCCATAAAAGCCTTGTATTCCTTAAAGAACGTTTGATCCTTTTGAAATCTTTTTACTAGGTGTTGAGCTCTTTGGTGGGCTATTTGTCGGTTGTTAGGCATGTTCACACTGGTGTTGCGAAATGGGAGTTTTGAATAGTAATGACCATCTTTAAGTTCAGCCGAATCAGACACAATTTTCAGAAACTGCTGGTCTTCCTGTGACAGTTCATCTTTCTCACCATAATGTTGTTCCGTGAATTCTTGATTGTATTGTTTTATCAATAGATTTTCCAAACTGGCAATGCTTACTCGGTTGACTTGAACACAAGTTTCGCTCACATTTTCGTCAGAGCCCGAAGAGGTGCGTTGATTAACCCAGCCGAGAAGGGTTTTCACTGCATAGGGTCCACCGCCGACACTCTTTATAACCCGCCAGGGCTCTTAAGCCTTTGGCGTATTGATTCCTATTAGCAGCCCTACTTGCTAGTGTCGATAGGAGTAATGTTAACCTCCTTAAGGTAGGACCATTTTCTTTTGTCGGCCGGCTTTGGAATGTCCTCTGTGCACAAGGGATGCCTATTGTTGTGTGAACAAACGTCGGGCAAACTCAGGAAACGCTTGTCAACTGTTCCAATGCAGCTCACCTCCAGGCCCAGATGATTTTAAGTCTCCTGTCACGTGGTCGACTGCTTCTCTTGACATTGCTTTTCAACAGGAGCTGCGTTTTTCTTTCGCGGGGCGCGAAGCGTGCGGTCCATTCCTCGTTGCAGAAGGTGGCGAGCTCCCTGGATCCGAATGCATAGGTTGTAATGCATTTTTGTTCCTGTTCCAGCTTTATGTGTTGACGGCACGATAGCCAGGGCACACTTTCTTCTTTTCGGCCCCAGTAACTGCTACCGGTTTGCCATGGAGATGACTTGCTGAGTTGTGGATGGCATCTGTGCCGGTCTCGAGGCTGTTCTTTGCGTTTTCTTTCTTTGCATGGCAGACTGTCGGAGTGGTTTGTTCACACACTTGTTGCAGGACAAGCGTTTCTGGCGCAACTTTTTCTGTGCTATGTGTCCATTATTGCGCCAAGCGTCCGAAACACATTCTTTTGACTTTCCAAGAAACTCTAACCTTTTCGTTATTTTGTTTGTCTCTGATCATTCGTTCGCATACTTCTCGTTCTGGTGATAGTTTATGCAGAACATGCGCGGTTTTCGAACATGCACTTAAAGTTTGTTTATTGGTCTTGCACTGGTGAAACGGCCGGTTGCAAAATTGCTTCTTTCTCTGGAGCTGGGTCAGGCTGCTTTGCTTTGCCTTGCTACTTGTGGTTTGGTTCACCGGAAACTGAATCTCTCCAAAGATTGGATCCAACATCATTCGAGGACTGATTTGTTCAATAAACGCGAGCAGATCGTATAAAGTGGCTCTTTTCTTGTTCTTGTCGTAAATACTGCTGACAACACGGCTCTCCATTTGTCACGCAGTTTAAAAGGCAATTTGGAAACGATTATCTTTAGGCTTGAAGGGGCTTCAAGATCGGAGGCGAAATCTACTTCCTGCATTGTGTTGCGACAGCTTTTCAAAAAAAAGGCATAGGACCTGAGGCCTGGTGCATCCTCTGCCTTGATGGCTGGCCATCCAAGGGCTCTGTCCATAAAGGCAGAAGTGATTCTGATTTCATTTCCAAAATGCCATTGAAGTTGTTTCTTTGCCTCTTGGTAGGCATGAGTTGGTGGCAAATGAAAACAACTGCGCACGAGGTTCCTCGGTTCGCCAGAGGTATATTGCTCCAGATAGTAAAGCCTTTGCTCCATGTTATCCGTTTTAGTTTCAATTGTTTGTTCGAAGGATCTCATGAACGATCTGTACTGGAGCGGGTTTCCATAAAAAACAGAAATTTCCCTTTGTGGGAGCTGAGACGATGCTTGTTGTTTCACTAGCATTTCTGTAATTTCGTTTTGTCTTTTCATGACATCGAGAAGGGAATCGTTATTACTGGAGTTTGGGATTAATTTCGAAGTTTTCTTTAATGCGCTTTGAATAGGCATTTGTTTGGTTTGGGTGGGGAACGAGCTCTCCGACTCTGATTTAATTCCGATTTGAGCTGGTTTAGGTTTTGAGCTACTTGGCTCGGGATATACTCTTTGCTTTGCTTGACGTTTCTTTGCCGTTGTTGGGGGAATGTAGTCCGTGGACGTGCCAGATGGAGTGGCGAGCAAAGAGTTTTCTTCGGACAGAACTTTTATTTTAGCTTCAGCTTCGACTATTTTGGTTTGCAATTGATGTTTTTGCATTTTTGACTTAATTCGCAATTCCTCTATTTCAAGCTCGAGTTGTTGGTCAACCGACTCCGATCGCGCAACTAGCACGGCGTGATCCACTCGCGCTTCTGAGAGTGAGAGCGCCTCCGAGGCATTGCTACCGCGACTTGAGACTCGACTGGTTGCCTTGGCTGCAGCCTGTGAAACGCTGTCGTGCGGCGACACGGACTCGGCGCATTCGGTGTGCACATCGTCGGCCCCTTGCCCAAGCTCATCTGCAACCACTTCAACGTTTTGTTCGGTTGCTTCTGCTTCCATAATCCATAATTGCACGCCATCCAGAAATTCTCTAAAATGAGCCGCTCTCGGTTCAAACCACTCATTCTGATCGTGTGTTCTTTTTCGTCTTCTGGCAATAAAGCTTGAATTGTTTCTTGTAGTTCGATAAATCCTTTGAAGAAGCGCAAAAGCTTTAAAGCTGATTCTTGAACTTCTTCCCTTGTATCGCCAGCTTCCATAAGAGCAGTTATTTCATTACGTTTCCTTGTTAGAACTCCGAGCCGTCCTCGGCGTGTTCCAATCAATTTAGATAATGTCCTTTCTTTCTCAGACGTCCACATCTCCTCCTCGGTTTCCTCTTCGTTTTCCACTTGATCTGCCATATTTGCTCTTTATACTTTAGTAGGAATAGTGATTAAACTTGTCATGCGGACGCGGCAGCGCGGCGTTATACTTTGACCCTATTTACTCACGGGTGTCGTTGATTTAAGCTTCCAAACTCAACGTCCTTCTTCTCCGGGGTCCAAGTCCAATGTCCAAGTTCGTTAATCCTTCCTTCTGTTTTGACTTTGTGATGTCCATTTCGAGTTCTTGCGGCGATGAATAACGTGAAGCATGGATGGATTGTACACGCACACTCTCGATATCGAAAAAAAATGATTTATTCCTTTTCCAGTTGCAAAAAACGAATTCGATGCATTTGTAAATTAGGTTGAAAATATAATCTTAACGAAAAAGGTATCAAACAATAAATTATATCGACAGTAGTGGTCAAAACAGTAATTAACCACGCTACCCTCATCCATCGGCCAACCCCCACATTTGGCTGGCCCCTTGCTTTATAACCTTTTCCTGTGACGTCAGCCATGACGTCTACAAACGCGAAATATTATTCAAAATACAAAATACGATAATAAAACAAAACCATTTCATCATCAACACTTTTCATACTTCAAAACAAGAATATAAATTCTGCTAAAAATAAAAAGAAGCGAAATGGCTGTAACAATAAGTATTTCAGGAAAATAAAGTAACAGACAAACAAATAGACAAGTCTCTTCATGACCTTCACCTCTTTATGACCTTAACCTTCTTATCTAAAGCAGTATTTTGCAGGACGCTCCCTTTTAAGTCTTAGGCTACCAAACTCTAACAAGATTGTAAAATACACACGTATACTTATTTTCAAGCTGTGTGGAAACAGCATAAGTTTGGCAGAACGACATGGACTAAAAATGTATCTCCCCTAGGTGACAGATATCCTCCTCCATGTTCTGATCTAGCCCCATCATGTCCTCATCCGCTTCTTGCCTGTCTCTCTCCCCCTCCTCCCCCTGCCTGGCCCTGGACTGCCCAGCCTGTGCTCTTCCTCCCCTCTCTCCTCCTCCTCCTCCTCTCTCTTCTCCTCCTCTTCCTCCTCCCCCTCTCCTCCTCCCCTCTCTTCTCCTCCTCTTCCCTCCTCCCCTCTCTCCTCCTCCTCCCCTCTCCTCCTCCTCTCTCTCCTCCTCCTCCTGCTCCTCCTCCTCCTCTCCTGCTCCTCCTCCTCCTCTCCTTCTCCTCTTCCTCCCCTCCAGCTCTCTGCCCCTCAATAAGTGTAGAAGCCCACTAACCAGGCAGCAGTCCACATAGTCCTTAAGTATACTCACTGCATGTATTTCATAGTCCTACTTTAACAACAGGGAAGCTTACCTTTTCAGTAGAGACAAAACTGGAATAGGCAAATTTGAGATGTATTTCCCTTCAAGGCAAATCCAGTCAGGTAGCCTATTACAGGTTGTTTTTTGAAAATTATAAAACTATTTAATTTACCGTAGGATCATCCTGGCAATACTGCAGTTCTTTTGTAGCTTAAATACTAAAGGCTGATTCTGTAGATATTATAAAGGTATGGAATTTAATTGAATTGAAAATGTTATTAATTCAAAACAAGTCTCTGTGTTATAAAGGTATGGAATTTAATTGAATTGAAAATGTTATTAATTCAAACAAGTCTCTGTGTGTGTGCGTGCACGTATGGTGTGTGTGTGTGTGTGTGTGTGTGTGTGTGTGTGTGTGTGTGTGTGTGTGTGTGTGTGAGAGAGAGTGTGTCTAGTCCTCCCATTTTAATGTGTATACCACATAACAAGTAGTCAACAGAAGACAATGTTTTAATCCCACTGTATATCTCCTTGTTACTTTTAGATGAGAACACCCTGGCCCAGCCTTTAGGACTGGGTGTCAGGCTAGGGAATTTAAAAACAGCCATCCATTGGTTAGAGTGGAGGGAAAGAAAGTAGGTAAATGTCAGCCAACATGCAGTTGGTTATAACACAATTGAAAATCCATATGCAAATGAGAGTATAGCTAATTCATGGTCATTTTAAAGGTGCAGTAATTTCAGACTTTTACACAATTCAAATTTATGTATGGTATGATTAGGATAACAGTAAAAGATATATTCAGAGCAAATTGAAAGAGTGGGAACATTAATCTCCTTTCGATGTCCTTGTCAAGCATTTGGTTTAGCCAATGCTTGTAAACAGTTCCATCAAATTATTTTGAGTAGATTTTTGAACCTTTGTTTTAGCAGGTTGCTATTTTCTACTATAGATATACAAAGGACACTGTGCCATTGTTTGTGTTCTATTGTTCATACAGTTATATCCAACCTGATAAGCCTACTCAGCTATAAATCCTGGAGCGTTCTAGCTAGTGGGTATACCACGCGTATACCTGCTGCCGCGTAATATACCACGTTAGACTACACCACTGTGGTCTACGGTTTCAGACACTTCAGGAGACCCAGACGACTCGCCTGGTCTCCTTGCGGAAGGTCTGAACCGGCGGGACTCGAGGGGAGGGAGGAGGCGTCCCGCTCGACCAATGGGAATTCAGAAAGGCGGTTGCGTCATTAGTTACCAGCTGGACCACAACAGTTGAAGTGGAAATAAGTGAAGCAACCGAACGGGCAGAAGAGCGCCAGAGAGGCTTGGTAGGACCTCGGTGTTCAACAGATTAAACACAGACACGCAAACACACACACAAAATAAATCTATAAAATATATATATGGTAGGCCTTTATATAAATGTAAATATAGAGTATGTCGGTGGCAGAGGCGATTGCTCTAAGACTACAGGGGAAGCTCAGCCTCCCCTAAAATATCACTGGCAATTTCGTCAAATAGCCTACTACCGAATTTACATTACTATTCCAACTAAAATGTGCTAGAACATGATCGACTTCATGGCTAGTTCTTTAATAACACAATCGTTAATAAGTTTTAGCCGTTGCTCGTCTCTATCGTGTTATTTTTTCTCATATTGCTGTGAGGCGGTACGTCCGTTTAAAAACCCATTGAGGCTCGGCTTCAATGGACTTTCAATGGGGCGTCAGAGTGGGCTGATCTTAGGGCAACAAAGCTAGACATTTATTGGACAAACGCTCCAAAATCGTCACTTCCAGGGAAGCCGGGCGTCTTAGGGAGTGAATGGGCAGTGGGATGTACCAGGACGGGTCCATGGCACTGGTCCGACCTCCCATTGGTCCGACCTCCAAATTAGTTTCGACCTTCCCATTAGTTCGTCAACTCCCATTAGTTCGAACTCCCATTGTTCACGACAATCGGAGTAATGAGAGTTCGAACTAATGGGAGGTCTCATTAGTTCGAACTGAACTAATGCATCTGTAATCTAAACCAGACAGGTCGCACCGGGAGCATGGGCGCTCCGGTGCACGAGCAACGCACTGACCAGGTTGAGCACACTACCAGATGCGCATTTCTCCCGGCCCCTCAGCTGTGTGTCTGTGGGTAGCTTCGTGTGTGTGGTAGGCGCCGCCCGGCCCGCCGGCCCGTCCGTGTGTGTGTGTGTGTGGTGTGTGTGTGTTGTGTGTGTGTGTGTGTGTGTGTGTGTTGTGTGTGTGTGTGTGTGTGTGATGTGCGTTTCCGAGAGCTCTTTCTCTCTCTCTCTCTCTTTCAATTTGCTTTATTGGCACGACTGTGATATACAATGTTGCCAAAGCATTGGGACAGCAGAGTTAAAACAAACTCTCAGAGAGAGAGAGAGAGAGAGAGAGAGAGAGAGACGCATGCTCGCAATGAATGCGCTTGTCAGAAAGTAGGGATGACAGGTCGAACTAATGGGACCACCCATTGGTTCGACCTCCTATTGGTCCGACTTGTGGTTGATTTTGTCTGACTAATGTGAGGTCGGACCAATGGGTGGTCGGACCAATGGGCAGTTCCCGCCAGATAACGAGAGTCGAACATGAGAGAGACCAATGAGAGTGAGTAATGGGAGACGAGACCCAATGGCTGGTGAAATGGGAGACCAGACGCGAGTCTGTAATGAGATGACCGACGTGCTGGAACAGGGTACGACAGCTGAACTGTGTCGACGAAAGCATTAGGTTGGTCCCATCGCGATATTGGCGAGTGACTAACCAGGGTTATACAAGCTACTGCCATTTTGTTCGATATACACTATGTTCACGGACAGGATTACTGATATGATGGATATTGATCGGATGTACCGACGTTGATAGTTTAGAAGTCGTAGCGTAAAATTGATGAAGTTCTACGTTAAACCGCAAGTGATAATTAAATGGATCTGAGTAACGGGAGGTCGAACACTTCTGATAACTAGAGGTTGCATTTTCCATGCACTGTAATTCAACTGTTTTAAATATAGGCTATCAAGTGTCGGCCTTCATTCAAGTAGTTACTACTCGTAGTAACAGACTAAATAATACAGGCATAATTACCCCACAAGGCACAATCATTATAATATGTCGGAGTAACGGGAGGTCGAACCAATGGGAGGTCGGACCAATGGGCATTTTGTCGGACTAATGGGAGGTCGGACCAATGGGTGGTCGGACCAATGGGCAGTTCCCACCAGGACCCTTATTTGAAAGACCAGCAGCCGCCACTGGTCGGTGGACATATAGATTGACTCCATGGCTGCATCCGAATACTCGTACTTGCATACTATATAGTATGCATTTTGTAGTATGCGAAAAATCTAGCGCGTCCGAATACTCTAGTATGCATTCTGTAGTACGGAAGTCGTTTCCGAATGCATACTACCGCCAGTGAACCACGGACCAACACTACGACGCTATCCCACAATGCAACCGGAGTCTGGTAACAAACGAATAAAAGATGGCTGACCGCGACACCTCACCAACATATCCATTATATATAATATATCCATATATATATATATTATATATATAATATATATAGATATCCATTTCAAAGAGCCATTTGCGTAGAAAGAGACATTTTTTTTTCTATTCAATAGCAACGATAATGAGACCGGAAAACAGGTAAATTTTTGCCGCCATCTTGGGGGGAATACGTCATCTCCAAACATCCGGTGGAAGTTTCGGCGGCGTTCTACGCATGTCTGTAGACCGTACTACACAGTCAAGTGTAGTATGGTCAAGTAGTAGACACTAGACAGAAATAGTATGTACTAGTGCCGTGTTCCAATATCCGTACTTCCATGAGTATACTTAAAGGAAGTACACTTTCTGCACTATCCGTACTCACTTGAGTACACTATTTTTTCAGATGTGAGTGCTGTTCCAAATCGAGTACTCTGTGGTGCACTTACCGGAAATGACGATTGCGACAGCCGCAGCTGCAGGCACTGTCACTTCGGTATTCCATTATTTTTTCGAGTTGAAGCGCTCAGGCCTGGCTCCGCCTCTTCCGCTACGTAGCTAAGATGGGCTGCCGTTGAGTACGGAGAGTGTCCTTCGATCCACACTTCACGATATAGCCCGTTTTGAGTACGACATCCGGGTCCTTGAAGTGTACTTCTTTACGCCGGATCTGAATTGGAACGTACTGTGTACTCAAATTTTGGCTAGTAAGTACGGACAGTACGGTGCCGTGTTCCAATACCCGTACTTCCATGAGTATACTTAAAGGAAGTACACTTTCTGCACTATCCGTACTCACTTGAGTACACTATTTTTTCAGATGTGAGTGCTGTTCCAAATCGAGTACTCTGTGGTGCACTTACCGGAAATGACGATTGCGACAGCCGCAGCTGCAGGCGCTGTCACTTCGGTATCCATTTATTTTTCGAGTTGGAGCGCTCAGCCTGGCTCCGCCTCTTCCGCTACGTAGCTAAGATGGCTTGCCGTTGAGTAACGGAGAGTGTCCTTCGATCTCCACACTTCACGATTTAGCCCGTTTTTGAGTACGACATCTCCGGGTCCTTGAAGTGTACTTCTTTTCGCCGGATCTGAATTGGAACGTACTGTGTACTCAAATTTTGGCTAGTAAGTACGGACAGTACGGGTATTGGAACACGGCACGGGTATTGGAACACGGCGTAGGTATTCGGATGCAGCCCTAGTGTTCTACTGTGACAGCGTCGTAGTGCTGAGGAGCTCAGTAGGACCGCAGCGCCCCCGTGTGGCCGCCCGGTGAACCGCGGGTCGCTAACCGCAACCGCCTTTGGGGGTTTGACCCTTCGCTAAGCCCCGCCCCCCTTAGTTACTGTTGCTATGTCTGTCAAGCTTTCGCTCCTACGCAAGAAAAATATGGCGTTTTCAATGATACCAATCAACACAATTTCCAAAGGAAATCACCTCACATTTTTTGGAAAAACGGTTCTGATATATCAGAGAGAAGCCGACAGAAGGGTCTGCAGTATGCGTTTGAGGGATATATCCACAATATCGTCTGCTGGCGGACGATATACACCGGTTGTATTTGTTTACAGCGCGCCAGGATATTGTTCCCATATGGGATTGATTTATACCCTGGAGCTCATAAACAGACAGCAAGAAAGCCCAACGAAGTCCTGCACAAGTGTGCCACAACAATGGCATAAACCGAGGAGTAATAAAATAAAAGCTGTGCCCATATCATCCGTAGTGGTCGCAAAAGCAGACTGACGCAAACGGAGACCTATTGATTGCCACTACACAGGGAGGCAGGTAAACTTACATGTATTAAGGATATTTATTTAGGTTTTGATTGTTGTGAGTCTCACTTTTTTGTTACTTATGATAATACAGATGATGGGCGCTCATTAACATAACGTTTTCTTTTATTAATCTTCCGTGATTCAGCTGTTGATGTGGTCTTCCACACTGCTTATCCACGTGTTGCACCTCTCTTCTTGGGTCTTGGGCTTAGGGAAGGCGGAAGAAATTGGACCACCACCTGTCGTGACCACTTTGAGAGTATCGGGTGTCGGATTTACAGGTCCCGTATGCCGCACCGCTTCGGCCATATTAGCATCTGCTGAAGCTTGACAGACCTCTCGGTTGCTACACACGGTTGCTAACGTAGGATTGTTCAGTGGCTGTTTTAGGGGAGGGCGCCTTAGCGAAGGGTTCAATTATGATTATAATAGTAGGAAAACAACGCCCTCACAAGTAAATGGCGTTTTATTGGCTTTATAAAGAAATTAAAAAGTTATGAGCAACTAAAATCAACAAGTTAATTTTTCGTTATCCAAGTATTGAAATAGAACTCAGTATCTCTGGTGACGTGCTCGAGGTGTGGGTGTGTCCGTAACGCTGCGGGGCCGGGGCGTTATCAACACGGTGGAGCTCAGACCCGCTCCGCTCCTGGTTCCTGCTCAGACCCGCTCCGCTCCTGGTTCCTGCTCAGACCCGCTCCGCTCCTGGTTCCCGCTCAGACCCGCTCCGCTCCTGGTTCCCGCTCAGACCCTCTCCCCCCCTGGTTCCTGCTCAGACCCGCTCCGCTCCTGGTTCCCGCTCAGACCGACTCCGCTCCTGGTCCCGGGTGAGGTCATCTGTCAGAGGCTGACACGACGCTGAACAACACGGCCGTACAATGGCACGCACCAGCGGGGGGGGGGCTCTTTCTGCTCAGAGAACACTCGCAGGTTAGGGTTAAGGTCAGGTAAGGTTAAGTTAGGTCAGGGTAAAGGTTTAGGGTTAGGGCAAGGCCGTAGATTTGCGTGGGGACCTAGAACGTGTCCCACCAATGCCAAGACGACTGAAATGGCCCCATCAATTTTCAGGTTGAAACGAAAAACAAAAGCACCTCAGGCGGTTAATGATGGCCTAAATAACCTAACAAACACACACCACATATACAGCACAGATATTAGGCACACGTTGAAGGCCCATGGTGAGGACCACATATATCCCAACGTAAGGGGCCGTCAGATGCCCACACAAATGCACACGCCATCATGTTCAAATCTTATCTGCTGATAACACTCAGTCGCCAGCCCGGGGTGCTCAAGGCCAAGCAGCGTGCTCTGTGAGAAACCCCCATGCCAGCCCTGACAAACACAACTAAGAAAACGCATAAGAACTGATACACCCAGAAGGACATTTACGCTCATTTGAAGCAGAACCTCTACAGAGGCGAAGCTCCGGACGACCTCAGCGCTGGTTAGGGACTTAGACATTTTTCGCTCGATCGATCTCTTATGCTCTATATCTCAGTATAACCTTTTTTCACCTTACTAAATAAATCCGAGAGGCCCTCGTGCCGACAATTTTTATCTTCCTCTCCGTCTCAGTTTATCTGTTCAAGTAACTAGGCAAACTATTTTTTCCCAACAAAATTGGTGACCCCGATTGTGATTCTAATTGGACTGTGACTGGGGAAAACCACTGAGGACGTAGAGAGAGGACACCCAGGGACCCCGGAGTGCCGGACCGATTCCTGTAGTCTCACCTCGGGCCCAAACAAAAGGTAGGCAGAACCTGTTGATAAAATCCAAACTCTGCATAGTTATATAGGAACCACATTAGGAGGTGAGACTCTAAGAACGGTCTGCTACAGGACAGAAGATGAGATGACAAAAGACGAGAGAGGAGAGGACGCTGGCGTTTGTCTGTTCGCCGCTTCTCCTTCTGTGACTTAACTCTGCGATTGTATCCTATCTACCTTGTGTGTTTTTGAATGTTTTAATTGCGGTACCTTTGGGATTCCAACTTTTTCGGATCTTTGGATCTCATCGTTTGGACCATTCCACTGCCTACCGATGGTGTACCTGCCTGCTACCGGCTACCTGGAGCTGGCCGTCCTCGCCCTGGGAGGAGCTCCGCGCGGAAACCGCTCATCGCACCATCCCGGGGGATAGCCTCTTCCCCGGCGTCGGAAAAAGTTTGTTTTTTCTCTGTAAACGCATCACTCAGCAAGTCTCCTGATCTCCATGCCCCTGTTAAAACCAGAACAGTTACCTGTTCTGGGTTTGTTTCTCTATAACGCATCACTCAGCAGATCTCCTGGATTCTCCATGCCCCTGTCAAAACCAGAACAGTTACCTTCACCCATTCAGCCCCCTGGTATACCAGCCAGCTGCGGGAAATGAAGAGAGCAGGACGTGTCCTCGAACGGCGTTTCAAGGTTTCAGGTCTCACAGTGCACAAAGCAGCCTATCGGGAACATCAGAAGGCCTACTCAAAATCCCTCAGTGATACACGGTCTCGCTTCTTCTCCAATCTCATCAACAATAGCTCTGGAAACTCCAAAAGACTTTTTTCCACTGTCAATAACCTTCTCAAACCTCAAATCCCCCTGAAACTAGACACCACACCACAGGAGCAGTGCAACAACTTCATCTCTTTCTTCGGGGTAAAGGTAGATAACATCCGTGCCATCCTCTCCACCCCCTCTGCCCCACATCCCAACTGTCAGCCCTCAGCCTCGGACGACCCAACCTCTCTGCTGCTTCCAGGACATCACACAGCGTGAGGCTGAGGAAATCATGAGGAAGATGAAACCCTGAAAAATTAATAAAAATATTAAATAAATGAATAAATAAATAAAAAAAGAAAAACACGAACGAGGTGCGCCCGCGCAACGTGGAATAGGGAGGAAGAGACGATGGTATATGTGGTAGCTGACGGACAAATACATTGACCGATGTAGGCAGGGATAGAAAGAGACCTCTCGCCCCCACCTTCACAGACGGGACTGTAGATATTAAGGTGCGGCAGCTGGCCGCACGCCGCGTTCAGACTGCCAGCCAAAATCCGATTTTTAGCCCATCCAGAATCGAACCGGATGACTCTTTTGAAGTCTGAACAGTCCCAAGTCACATGAAATCCGATTTTTGCGAAACGGATCGAAACCACCTCCGGGAGGTGGTTTCAGATCGCATTTGGACAGATGCGTCTCAGTCTGAACAGCTCTAAACACTCAGATCGGTTTTGACTGTCCGTGACGTCACTCTACGCGACGCCAGACCTGACCCAATGCACCAAACCACCCGCCTCAGTCCTTGGACAGAGGAAGAAACGAAATGCCTCATTAATCTGTGGGGAGATGGGTCCGCTCAAGCGAAGCTCGAGGGCATGTATCGGAATAAGTCGATTAATGAAAGTCTTTCGCGTTCTTTGATCCATCTCATCTCATCTCATCTTCAACCGCTTATCCGGGGTCGGGTCGCGGGGGCAGCAGCTCAAGCAGGGGGCCCCAGACTTCCCTTTCCCGAGCCACATTGACCAGCTCTGACGGGGGGATCCCGAGGCGTTCCCAGGCCAGTGTTGAGATATAATCTCTCCACCTAGTCCTGGTCTTCCCCAAGGTCTCCTCCCCCACTGGTCGTGCCTGGAAACCTCCCAAGGGAGCGCCCAGTGGGCATCCTTACCAGATGCCCGACCACTCAACTGACTCCTTTCTAAGCAAAGGAGCAGCGGCTCTAATCTGAGCTCCTCACGGATGACTGAACTTCTCACCCTATTCCTTAGGGAGAAGGCCAGCCACCCTCCTGAGAAAACTCATCTCGGCCGCTTTGTACCCGTGATCTTGTCCTTTCGGTCATCCACCCATCCTCATGTGACCATAGGTGAGGATAGGAACGAAGATTGACCGATAGATCGAGAGCTTTGCCTTGCGGCTCAGCTCTCTTTTCGTCACAACGGTGCGGTGAAGCGAACGCAATACCGCTCCCGCTGCTCCGATTCCTCCGGCCAATCTCACGCTCCATCGTCCCCTCACCTCGCGAACAAGACCCCCAGGTACTTGAACTCCTTCACTTGGGCTAAGGACTCATTTCCTACCCGGAGTAGGCAAACCACCGGTTTCCTGCTAAGAGTCATGGGCCTCAGATTTAGAGGTGCTGAATCCTCCATCCCAGCCGCTTCACACTCGGGCGCGCCATTCCGATCCAGTGAGTGGCTGAAGGGTCACAGGCCGATGATTGCCATCAGGACCACACTCATCCTGCAAAGAGCAGTGACGGAGATCCTCAGACCACCGGAACTGCAACCCTCCCCACCACCGACTGCGCCTCGGATATCCTGTCCATGAATATCACAAACAGGATTGGTGACAAGGCGCGCAGCCCTGGCGAGAGGCCAACACCCACCGGGAACGAGACTGGACTGACTGCCGAGAACCCGGACACAGCTCTCGCTTTGGGAGTACACAAGGATTGGATGGCCCTGAGGATGAGACCCCCCCACCCCATACCCCCCGCAGCACCTCCCACAGTTTCTCCCGGGGACCCGGTCATATGCCTTCTCCAGATCCACAAAACACATGTAGACCGGATGGGCATACTCCCAGGCCCCCTCCAGGATCCCTTGCAGAGAGTGAAGAGCTGGTCCGTAGTTCCACGTCCGGGGCGAAAACCGCATTGTTTCCTCTTCAATCTGAGGTTCGACGATCGGCCGAACCTCCTTTCCAGCACCTTGGAGTAGACTTTACCAGGGAGGCTGAGAAGCGTGATACCCCGGTAATTGGAGCACACCTCTCTGGTCCCCCTTTTTGAACAGGGGACCACCACCCCAGTTTGCCACTCCTTTGGCACTGTACCCGACTCCCATGCAATGTTGAATAGGCGTGTCAACCATGACAGCCCCTCAACACCCAGAGCTTTTAGCATTTTCTGGCTGGATCTCATCAATCCCTGGGGCTTTGCCACTGCGGAGTTGTTTTAACTACCTCAGTGACCTTCCACCAGGGAAAATTGACGATGAACCACCATCAACCTCGAGCTCTGCTCCATCATAGAGGGCATGTTAGTTCGGATTCAGGAGTTCCTCAAATGTTCCTTCCACCGACCCGACTACCTCCTCAGTTGAGGTCAACAGAGTCCCATCCTTACTGTACACAGCGCTTGGATGGTTCCCCGTTTCCCCCCTCCTGGGTGCCGGATGGTCTTCCAGAAACACTTTGGTGCCGACCGAAATTCCTTCTCCATGGCCTCTCCGAACTTCTCCCACACACCGCTGCTTAGCCTCCGACACGGCAGCGGGCTGCAGCCCTTCGAGCCTGTCGGTACCCTGCAACTGCGTCAGGAGTCCTCCGGGATAAACATATCCCGAAAGGCCTCCTTTCTTCAGTCGGACGGCTTTCCCTGACCACCGGTGTCCACCACGGTGTCCGAGGGTTACCGCCCCTTGAGGAACCTAAGACCCTGAGGCCACAACTCACCGCCGCAGGCTTCAGCAATGGAAGCTTTGAACAACCGCCCACTCCGGCTCAATGCCCCCAACCTCCACAGGAATGCTAGAAAAGCTCCGCCGGAGGTGTGAGTTGAAGATCCCTAGGACAGGGGCCTCCTCCAGA
>OLKM01004042.1:0-2500 GCA_900291075.1 Melanogrammus aeglefinus | reverse complement strand
ACAAACATTTAACATCACACACACTACACAACACACACGCACGCACACACACACCACACACACACACACACACACACACACACACACACACACACACCACACACAGACACACACACACACACACACTACACACACACACACACACCATGCGCAGTGTATTGCAGATCATTTAGTAAATTCATATTTCACTATAATCGGTTTATAATGGATAAGGAGTCTATGGAATCAATTAATTGCCGTCTATATTAAACTAATGATTGTTTTTGTAAAACTTCAAGTCGGGCCTCAGCATCTTTCTCATCCTTATGTTGTTACCTGTATACAAGCCTGGTTTTGCTGCAGCAGTTTTTTTGTTACGGCCATACCACCTTGAACACGCCCGATTCTCGTCTGATCTCGGAGCTAAGCCAGAGGTCGGGCCTGGTTAGTACTTCTGGATGGGAGACGCTGGGATACCAGGTGCTTTAAAGCTTTCTCTTTCACTCCGAGCTATGCCTCCGTGGCCTTACGTGACTGATCTTTAACTTGCCACCGTTTGAGAGAATTTAAGCAATGTACAAAGATCACAACGTCTTCTCAAACTATTTTTGTGAACTGAGGACAGTATAGTTGATACTGCAGCAGGGAGCACCAGAGAGCTGAAACGACGTTCTATGTCTTCTTAAACGTTCACGCCCCACCAACACGCACACATGCAGCTTAAGATCATGGAGGACAGCGAATAATACCCACCCATTCTTTGACACTTTAACCATTTACCTTGGTACAAACATTTAACATCACACACACACAAACACACACACACACACACACACACACACACACGCATGCGCAGTGTATTGCAGATCATTTAGTAATTCATATTTCACTATAATCGTTTACATGGATAAGGAGTCTACTGAATCAATTATTGCAGTCTATATTAAACTAATGATTGTTTTTGTGAAAGTATAACGTCGGCTTGCAGCGCTTTCTCCTCCTTATTGTTACTGGGGTATAAAGCCTGGTTTTGCTGCAGCAATATTGCTTACGGCCAACCACCCTGAACACGCCGATCTCGTCTGTCTCCGGAAGCTAAGCAGGGTCGGCCTGTTAGTACTGGATGGGAGACCGCTGGCATTCCAGGTGCTGTAAGCTTTTTCTTTTTCAACTCGAGCTCATTTGCTCCTTGCCTAGGCGGTGACCCCTGATTACTGATAACCGTGTTGAGGACATTTAAGCACGTACAATAGACTCACAACGTCTCTTCAAAACTATTTTTGTGAAACATGAGGACAGTATGTGATACTGCAGCAGGGAGCACCAGAGAGCAGAAACGAACAGTTTCTATATTTTCTTAAACGTTTCACCCACACCAACACGCAGACAACGGCACTTAAGATCATGGGAGGACGGCGAAAATACACCCATTCTCTGACACTTTAACCATGTTACCTTGGTCAAACATTTAACATCACACACACACACACACAAACACCCCACCACACACACACACACAACAAAACCACCAACAAACATCACACACACCACGCATGCGCAGTGGTATGGCAGAATCATTTAGTAAATTCATATTTCACTATAATCGTTTACATGGATAAGGAGTCTACTGAATCAATTTTTCGTCCTATATTAAACTAATGATTGTTTTTTTGCTAAAGTATAACGTCGCTCAAGCTTTTCTCATCTTATGTGTTATTGTATAAAGCCTGGTTTTTTGCTGCCCGCATTAATTGATTACGGCAATACCACCCTGAACACGCCCGACTCGTCTTGTTCTCCAGGGCTAAGCAGGCTCGGGGCCTGGTTAGTACTTTGATTGGGAGACGCCTGGGATACCAGGTGCCTGAAAAAGCTTTTTCTTTTTCACTTCGAGCTCATTGCCTTCCGTGGCCTACCGTACCTGATTTTAACTGCCAACCGTTTGAGAGCATTTAAGCAACGTACAAAGACTCACAACGTCTCTCAAAACTATTTCGTGAAACATGAGGACAAGTATACGTGATCTGCCAGCAGGGAGCACAGAGAGCTGAAAACGAGTTCTATATTTTTTCTTAAAGTTCACCCACAACAACATGCACACACGCACTTAAGATCATGGGAGGACGGCGAAAATACCCACCCATTCTCTGACACTTTAACCATTTACCTTGGTACAAACATTTAACATCACACACACACACACACACACACACACACACACACACACACACGCATGCGCAGTGTATTGCAGATCATTTAGTAATTCATATTTCACTATAATCGTTTAAATGGATAAGGAGTCTACTGAAAATCAATTTATTGCCCGTCTAATATTAAACTAATGATTGGTTTTTGTAAAGTTATACGTCGGGCCTCGCAGCTTTCCTCCTCCTTATGTTGTTACTGGTATAAAGCTGGTTTTGCTGCAGCATTAATTGATTACGGCCATACCACTCTGAAGCACGCCCGATCGTCGTCTGTTCTCGGAAGCTTAGCAGGGTCGGCGCCTGGTTAGTACTTA
>OLKM01004041.1:17500-26154 GCA_900291075.1 Melanogrammus aeglefinus | reverse complement strand
ATTCACCCGACCGGGAATGTGATAAACGCATAGCTAGTTTCCAATTGGCACCTCGTTACATGAAGCCATTTCACGTATGGACCTAACCAGGTTCGTAACTATGTGTGTTTCTTTAACCAAAAGCAATTGTCAACCTCATGCTGACCCGCTTACCCTACCCAACCCCCCTGCAGGGTGTGGCAAACAAAAGGATAACATAATGGATATAGGTCTATGTAGTTTCAGGGTGTGTGTTTGTGTGTGCTGCATGTGTTGTCGTGTGCGCTTGCGTGTGTGTCTGTGGATTGATTGTTGGGGAGTGAAGCCAAAACAGAAAAAATAAAATTGAATAGGCAAGTTTGCTGGATTCTGCCTCATTAAACTGACAGTCTCTGCAATCTCCTCTTACTGACAACATATGGGAAGTCTGAGACATAGATGTTCCTTTCATGATGTTCTCAGAACATTCCCTCATTATCTGCTCCAAGTTCATTGGGTGCTCCAACTATGATGTGACTGCTTTCACTGCCTACTCGTAACGGCCTTTGATCTGGCATGCCAACATCACAACGATAAGGCGGGTCTTTGAAAAACATGTCAGAGAAACCGGATTTGGGGGCGGGCAGGAATACGTGCTGCGGGTGAAGCTCTAGTGGGCAAGTGTTTTTACGCATTGATGACGTGGACTGTTATCATCGGCTCTCTGTTGTTGGCGCGACTACGGGCCTTTAGATCTCTCAGGCTCTCTTCGCGCGTGAGGGTTACCGCATGGGTCTTAGCAGAACAAACTGTGTCACATATTCGGTAGTGATAGTTGTCATTTTCATATAAGTACTATTGTGACGATTCCCCTCTTTTATTTAACATCACAATAGGAAGAAGGATTCTTTCCAGTGCCCTTTTTTTCTTCCCTGATATTCTTTTTTGTATTCTGCCTTCACTTGTTTAGAACTCCGGTCTTCCTAAAGACATGCGTCTCCAGGCTATTGAGCGTTCCAGTGTGTATATTCAAATGGAAGGAAAAGTTTGTTGTATGGTGTCTGCAACGGACATTCTATTAATACGACAACCGGTATAACCGTTTTGTAATTCGTGTGGATGACTCGCCCTGCATTTTCCTTTGGCATCTCCATTGATGTTGTGCAGCGTGTTCGTTTTTTCACCCCATATGGCTGTTGTCTGCTCTCGCCTTCCTCTTCTATGCTTCTCCTCTCTCTTCACGCTCCCCGCTCCATCTCTAGTGTCTCTCTTCTCTCCCCCCCCTCTCCTGATCTGTTTTGGTGATGGTTTGAAAATTTTATCTTTGTTTTTTGAAAAGAGGCATGATTGTGTGCCCAGTAGGTTTGTTAGATGAGTGTATATTGAGAAATTCTTGAATCAAAATGTGTTAATATGTTTTTTTAATGTTATGTTAATTAATTAGTTCTTTAGTGTGTCTTTATGTATTGTATTGCATGTTTAATGTGATTAATTTTGTAATAAGCTCTCTCTCTCTTTTCCCCCCCCCCTCTCGTCCTCTCTCTCTCTCTCCTCTCTCTCTCGTCTCTTCTCTCTCTCTCCTCTCTCTTCTCCTCTCTCTCTCTCTCGTCTCTCTCTCTTCTTCTTTCGCATGCTCTCTCTTCTCCTCATTGTACGGGGACAGTGGGATGCACAGCAAGGTCCATTTCTTCATGTCTTGCCGAGGTCCCATGTATCCAAGAGCGTTAAGCTTTAAGCAATGATGAAACACAAAAATAATAAAATAAAAATAATAATAATTAATATTAAAATTTAGATTAGAATATAAATAAAGACACTAGTCTTGATGACTTCTACAAGAGAGATGTTGATTGGTACTGCAATCCCCAATGTGCAAACAGAGAAATAATAAATGCGTGTGTGATTCCATGTTCACCACAGATACTGGTTTCACATACACTCGCAGCAACTCGCTTGCCTCCTCTCTCTCCGTGTTACTATGGCGTTGAAATGCAGCCAACCCTCAACCGGCTGGGTAAGTATATTTGCAGGCGGCGGGAGGCGTAATTTTCATTTCTGCCAGGTCTTTTCTCGCAGGGAGCGAGACTAAGCGAAGAAATACGTTTTAGGGCATGATTTAATGAGTTTTATTATTAGTCATTAGTTCACATGCACATGGAAAAGAGGGTTTAAAGCTACTGTTGAGCATCAATCAAACTCCTGCCTAGTCAGCCCTACAGAGCCGTCCCAGGTAGAGAGCCTTGGAGCAAGGAGGGAAGGGGTGGCCGGACTACGGGGAAGCGGGGATTGGGGTTGGGGAGTGGGGAGGGGGTGTTGTGGTTTTACATTGACTAACAGCGGTGTTGCACTGTTCACGAACTGAAGGTTATATTCTGCTTTTCTGTCGTATGGATCTTAATAGACTGCCTAGCCTTCAGTTGGCGTAGTAGCTTCTTTTAGCTCATCGTGTTATACTTATCGCATTGAACTGGCCACCAAAGAGGATATTCTCATTCTTCGCAAAGGCTCTATTTCCTTTTTTCTTCATTTTCAAAAAAAATCAACTAGCGGCGAACAAACACCAGCAAGTTGTAACTCAGGCCTTGAGGCCTATGATAGCCTACTTAAATAAACTGTATATACACTGCTGTTCCAGTTTGTGCTTGCAAGTACAGATTCTCTTCTTTTAATCACATGTTCCATGGTGGAACCACAGGATTGACTAAACAATGCATTCATCTCATCCAACTAGTGAACTGTGTCATCGTCTATGTTTCCTCCGTATTCGCTATTCGCATGATGATGAGTGTGTCAAGGCTTCAGTGTTGTCTGTCTTGTTGCAGACTGCAGAGCACTAGTTCAGCCGCGCTAAGCTGTGTTTTTTGTGCACATTCCTTTTAAATTAAGCTGCCGGCTGTTTTGCATCGTAGCTTTCATCCATGAGCAGGGTCTAATACACAAATCCAAACTGCAACCACCAGCTGTCCACAGGTCTGGTTTCCTAAATGCACACTCACTCGCTAGTGGGACTGTTGTGTTGCAATCGTATGTGTCATCCATCCCCGACATGAGTATCCTCCGGTATATATATCAAGACAGCGGGAGGATTATTGGTGTTGCGAGTAATGACGACAAACGCTTGCATCGCCGCTCGACATGCGCACAATACTTTGAGCGATATTTTTGTTTTATCAGAGGGAAATCTACCGCCGTTTTTCCTTTTGAACCCGACTGGTCAGCCTATCATGGAACTATCCGCCTGTACTTACAAGCCAACAGGAGCCTTTGGAGCTGTCAAAAGGGCCGCCGTCGTGCCTCAGGTGCGTTCCTCCCATGAGTCCCCCGCTTCGCTGGTAACTGGCTGGTGCTCCCTGAAAGAGGGAGGCTGCCTTCCTCTTCAAGGCTCCTGCACTTCCTCGGCTTATTGGGGAAGTTTTGTTCTGGGGGTCCATACAGGCCATCCGAGCCGCTTTGCTAACAGGCAACGTGCACTGCGAGAAGTACATGTAGTGTGGTTGTGCCTGTGTTGTGTGGGTGTTGTGTGTGTGTTGTGTGTGTGTGGTGTGTGTGTGTGTGTGTGTGTGTGTGTGTGTGTGTGTTTGTGTTTGTGTTGTGTTGTGCATGGTAGTATGTTGTTGGTTTGGGAAGAGATTACCTCCCCAGGATGTCTGATTCACTTTCCGCTAGATCCAACCTTCCCCAGTTGTGTATATGTTGGATTGAATTATTCATGTTAAATGAAAGATTGAGTCATGAGAATCTGTATAAAACACACAGAATCAAACTCAAGATTGTCTTGATCAAATGGACAAGCTAATTCTGCTGAGAATTATTAAAAGTCATAGTTAAGTTTAACTTGAACTTTCTTGACTTCCTTATTGTTTGTTGGACTCAATCAATGATGCCTGCGGATGGCTCACTCGGAATTCGTTTCTACGTGTATCTAGTTCGGAACACGCAACGCAGGTTTCATGCTACTATTGTCCATGTTGCCCTGTGAGGAGAAAAGGCTAGAGGCATTCCTGTGCCCAGACATCAAGTTCATGCCGAAAAATATGTCAGTCAATGGCTGTTGCTCAAAAAACAACATCCATGGAGACTAAGCTTACGGAGAAGTTTCTAGCGAAGAGCGAAGCCCTCATTATTTTGAAGTTTTATTTCCTTCTGGGTCTGGGATGGATCCTCGATGGTTTCCCTCAAACCATCCGTCCGAGAGACTGAAAGAACCAAGGCAAGGTAGGCTGGTAGAACCAGGCTAATGACAATGGGCCACTGTAGAAATACCATTGTTTTTTTTAAATCCCCTTCCAAAGGCATCATCCACTCCATTATGAACCAGGAAACAAGCCCTTTCCCCGCCCCTTTCCGTTTCTGGTTTCCTGTCCAAGCTATTTGCTGAATCTTTGAGCATGTTCAGTAGTATTGTTTCTGTGGTCATTGTGTCATTATGGATGCTAGGCTGGTGACTATTGCACATTATGACATATCGCATAATCAACTGAGGGAAAGAGGCAGAAAGGTGGTTTCAATTAGTAATGTTCACAACAGGCCTACACATCAGTCAAATGTGTATGTCATTGATGTTCATTTAGCATCTTTGATTCTAGGGCACGTGTAACACGCTTTCTATTGTTCTTCATGTTTAGAATGTGTCAAATATTTGAAAATTTGAATGTTTTATTTATGTGTTAAAAATCCACATGAAACTAAACATTGCCATTTCAAATTTATCCTTAAAAGTATGCTGTTTTTTACTCAAACTTTACTTATCTGACATAGTTAAGGTGAGCAATAAAAGTAAAGAAACACACTCATGCATGTAAAAGTTTGGCTGGCATTATGCAAATATTCTCACAGTACCCAACAAGACCTGCATTGCTTTGCAATAACTGTCACTAGCAGAAGGGCCATTATTCTCTGTCATTTTGTAAGTGCATTTAAAATATCAGGGAACTTGTAATATCTCGTTTGCGCATTGGGCTACATGTGGTGTGTTTTTAGGAGGTGGAGACTTTAGACCATGATGTGTGCAGATGAAGTACATTAAAGTGGTTATTCACAATAGATCTCCAAAACATTCATTGTTTGCTTTCCATAGAAACAAAGCGTGAAGAACAAACAAAGCGTCTCTCTCTTTCTTCCTCTTTCTCTCTTCCTCACTTTCTCCCGTTGTCGGCATTGTTAACATCGCTCCATCACCATTTGCTCTCTCTCTCTCTCTCTCTCTCTCTCTCTCTCTCTCTCTCTCTCTCTCTCTCTCTCTCTCTCTCTCTCTCTCTCTCTCTCTCTCAGTAAATCCACTCACTTCGACTCATCACTCACTTCACTCACTGCACTCACTCACTCACTCAACGTCATCACTTTTCAACTCTCTTCTCTCCATGAACTCTCTCAACTCTTGCCGCTCTCTCTCAGTAAATCGCATCTCTTCAACACAGTTAATCCATTCTCTCTCTCTCTCTCTCTCTCTCTCTCTCCCTCTCTCTCTCTCTCTCTTCTCTCTCTCTCTCTCTCTCTCTCTCTCTCTCTCTCTTCTTCTCTCTCTCTCTCTCTCTTCTCTCTCTCTCTCTCCTTCTCTCCTTCTCTCTACTTTTCTGTGCGCCGCTTCTGCCTTGCTGTCAGCTTTGTCACCCCAATCCCCCCTGGGCCATTCCAGGGCATTGAGGTTGGCATGGAGAACTTCTTTAGCTCCCAAGCTCACACCCCAACGCCTTTGGCCGAGGCAGCTCACCGGGGAGGCTGCTTCCTGGACTTTGATTACCGCCAGTATAACCCTTGTGTGCAAAAAGAATCTGGTGAAAGTTTGATTAATCAGTTAGAATCAATTTATATCTTTTTATGTTTTATTTTTTAATAAATAAAATTTGTGTTAACGCGGTTATTATCGCACTCATTTAACAGGCCTTAACGCGTAACACCAATTTTATTTGATTATACAATAACATATAAAAAGATTATAATGATTATATTACTCTCTTGTCTATATTTTATTTATATTGTATATTGTATATAGTATTATTATACGTTAATATTAATATATAATTATTATATATAAACTCAAGGGTCCATTAATCGGACTTAGGCATGATAAACTGGATTGGGGTTTGTCTTTCTTTCACTTCATATGGTTTCAACTAATCATGTTGCGCGGGGGGTGGAGCTCTGTAGCGCGTAATAAACAGCAACTCAAATCTGGCCGCACTGGAAATAGTATATAAACTCCAGCCTGTGGGATGCCAAACAACAATTTCCTGTCAGGATGACCAATATGAAGCGTGTGTTATTATTAGACACAGGTGCATCTGGTAAAGTTGTGAATATCATCACCTTTGTCTTGGATCTGTCTACTGTAAGAAATACACTAATTTAATTCCTCTTCTGAGGGCTCCATCTCGCCCAATTGTATTTTCTCAGGGTTCTCTTTGAAATCCCACAGACAGGACTTTGTTGATAGGCCTATTCCATTAATTCAGTGTTGGAAGTGCGGACTCTCCTCGCCGTCAGGCTACTCCGGCTGTTACGTTATTCAGAATAAATTATAGCTAACTGTATTCCGTATTACAGTTTAAAATTTACAAAAGTTGGTATTTTATTAATACAGTTACATTGTTGAAATCAAATGGATTACATGGACGATTACTTTTGTTCCGCAGGGTTTATTCGTGCTGTGCACACAAGCAGCAATTTTAGTGCCACGTAAACCGCGGTTTGGTCAACTTGGTTCGGCGTTGGTGCGGAATGGCCAACACCTCACTTCAGTGTGTGAGCCAAATAGCCGACGGAGACCTCCCCTGAACAGCTGGTCTCGGTTTGCTTCCAAAAAGAACCCTGGTATCGGTTCGCCTGTGATGTGGGAAAGCGAAGCACTCTCTGTCCGATCCAGTTTTCGACAAAGCATAGGCCTACGCTCTTTAAGAACGTAACACCGCTCGATGCGCGCGCGCATTATGGATTATGTGTTTTGTTGTCGCGGTAACTTTGGACTAGCTACAGCAAACTGTCGGATGCCGTATCTGGGCAATTTGGACAGACCACCCACATAAAATGTATGCTGGAAAAACACGCATAAGAATGAGATGATTGAACGATCTTCCCTCTCTCTCTCTCTCCCTGATCTCTCCCCTCTCTCTCTCCCTTTCTCTCTCCCTCTTCTCTCTTCCGCTCTCTCTCTCCTCTCTCTCCTTTCCTCTCTTCCTCTCTTCTCCCTCTCTCTCTTCCCTCTCTCTCTCTCCCTCTCTCTCTCTCTGAGCAACACCTATGCACTTGATGATTTCTTTTTAGATGTAATAGCAAATATCTTTCGCATGAACATACCCTTAAAGTCTTAGTTCGACTACAACAACTACAACTACTTTCAAGGAGGGGCCTAACACATTCAGCCAGGTGAAAGAAGAACACACCAGAATAGGCCTGTTTAGTAAGCAGAATTTGATGCCGCATTCCTACACTTATAAAATGCAATTCAATGTGGAAGTAAGCCAAATATTACGAATACAATACTCAGATTGAGTGATGAAACGGAATACGTTACATCATACATTTTTGGGCAAGTATTCTGTAACCTGTAAATGGATACATTTTAAAAGTAACCTTCCCAACACTGTTTATATTTTCAACACATTTCTCAAGCCGAGGTTTGATCCATGAGCGCCTTGCGTGCTCGTATGTGCCAGATAGCAGATCTGCTAGATATAATCACTGGTGTCACACACTATTTTCAGAACCAAGCCTAGACCTTACAGAGAGCAAGGTGTTGGCAGAGGGAGGGTAAGTGTGGGTGAAATGGGGCATCCCACCCTACCGCCATTTACACTTTCCACCAATACATTGGTTCTTGCATGATTTGACTTTGCAAAGTCCCCACCATTCAAAATGGTAATGAAGGAATTTTGGAGAGAAATTATGCGCACTCCGTTCTCTAGGGTGAACGACTGTCCGTTGTGTTGCACAGAATAACCAAGTAGTTTCTGTCCAGGGTTAATTCTTGGTACTTTAGGCTCTCCACCCCAGCCTCAAATGTCTGCTTTCGGTGAGGTTAATGTACACTTGTCTGCAGTCAATGTAACCTATTTGTCCAACCCACCATTCACTGCTATTCATGGAGCAAAAAAGATATGGGACTTGAAAATTGCTCGGGATGCGTAATTAAAATTTGTGGCCTATTTTTTAAATGACATAAATGACTGTACTCAAAATGCCCTGTGAAAGCTCTGCAGGTGGTTATCTGACCATTACCACTTTCAAAGCCCTCCCATTTCCTGATTTGGTATCATAAAGATCATCAATTTGTGTCAAATTATAGCTTAGTCAGCCGTCTTTAGTGGTCATTGAGATGCAGCCACTACACTTGCTCTAGGAATACTGAGGAAAGGGCTTTGTACGAAAGAGGAAGTTATTCCAGCTAGGGGAAAACTCTAATCTGTAGGCCAGGTTTGCGTTGAGATGTATGGGCTGTAGTGTAAACTGGCATCAAGATTTAAACAAATAGTAGATTGTTTAGCTTGGACCAGACTACCAAACCCCCATGTCTGTGTGAAGCTATTTCATATTTTCATGACTATGTTACTATTATTTTTACCGCATCAATGTTCTCTAGTCTGTGTAGAGGTCTGGAAGTTTATTATTAAAAAGGAAAATTTAGGGAGGATTGGCGTTGTATGACTGTTTTTCTAAGATTCCACCAGATCAAGAGTGGTAGCCATGGACTGCCTGTTTGT
>OLKM01004041.1:0-12500 GCA_900291075.1 Melanogrammus aeglefinus | reverse complement strand
CAACGTGGCTCCGATAATTAGGCCACGTGACGCAAGCAGGGGATTGGGGCCTCAGACTATAGATAGCACATGATTTCACCGTTTCAATGGTACATTCTCATCCCTGTAAAGCTCGGGGGGTAATATTAGGTAACGATGCCATCATGCGTGGTACTTTCTAATGTATGCGGTAAGATGGATGTTCTCAAATGTGTCTGCATAATTTAGCATTCAATTTAAATTATTAGGGTTGTCCTCGAGTGAAGATTGTGCACGGTCAAATCTGATTCATCACGCCAGGCCCATCGTCGACTGATCAGCGAATCATATATGATGTTTTTTAATATGGGCCGTTAAATCATGCCACATTTTCTGAGGTTTAGACGCTAAAAAAAATATTTGTTGTCTTATCGGTGTTCCCCGTAGCTGTAATTTGGCGATGTGCAACACCACCGCTAAATCAACTACCTCTACAAGCAAATTAACTTTTTTAAAAATGACAACCTGCGCATCCATTTGTGTCCGCATCTGCATTCAGTTCACCGAAAGGTATATTCCGCTAAAAGCCTGATGTGCTATAATATAGACATGCATAACCAATATAATACATCTATGAAATAAAACAGTGGCTGGTCGCTGTTGAGACGGAGCTCCATTCTGTAGTACTCACATCATCACGTGTAGAAGCACTTAACAATTAACATAGCAATTAACATAATTTGCGAATTATGCGTTTAAGCATATCGAACAAATGCAGCGCCATGCAATTGAGAAGAACAGCAAAAATACACTTCAGTTGGCCCATCCTTTTCACCAGCATGAGTGGTAATGACAGCTGTTGTTGACACAGTTTGCATTCCACTTTTTTTCTTCTTTAATCTTCTCTATCCTGCCAAACTGTGTGTATACGATTTTTTTTTCCTGATATTGTGCATCCTGTTAGACTGACTGGTCTAGACTGTGCTCTACTTCGAAAAAAACGAACCGGATTGGGTAGTGCCAATGCCATCACAGCAAATGGCACACAGAAGACTAGAGGAGGCCTTTCCTTTCAGAAGCCAAGCGATGCTGAGGTACTCATTTAACCCCCCATCCTCCAAATGCAATGTCCTGCTGTTACACACGCGCAATCATCCCGAAACGACGATTACAGTAAAAACAACGTTGGCTCAATGTCTTTCTATGGGAGATTCAATTCGTCGCAGATTTAAGATAAAATAAGTCAACGTATTTTTAAATAAGATTATATCGCATTTTAACAGCCGATGAGGTGGAGAGCTGGAGTGTAAGCGTATAGCCAGGCCGGCCATGGGCGCGGTTCACAGCTTTAATCTCTCCCAAGGCAACTGGGCCATCTTCACAGGGTGTGTCATTAAAAAAAAAAGCCCTTACACACACACAGACACACACACAGACAGACACACCACACAAACACACAGACTCTCTCTAATACAGAGTACGACCTGTACTCGTAGACAACAGAGCTCCCCCTCTCTCTCTCACGCGCTCTGCCATCGGCTCTACGCCGGTAGAGGCACAAGATCGCCCATTATTAAAAACAGGGCCGGTCTTTTCTCAATGAGACGCGGATTGTTATTCATTTCTTTCGTTTCTTAAGTAAGAATGACTCGGGTGGGGGGGGGGGGATGGGGAGGGTGTTAATAGAGCATGTCCTGGTGGTGCTGGTGCTGGTGCTGTGGGAGCACTGTGTGCTCCCAGAGAGATATAGGAGGAGGCGGTGGTTTCGCACTGGGGTACCAGCCAGATGTCACAAGCCTCAGAGTACCCAGTGGAGGACCAGATAAGTATTGAGGAGACGATCGGAGCGTATATGTAGCTTTCCATGGCTTTCCAGCAGTGTGTGTGTGTGTGTGAGTGTGTGTGTGTGTGTGTTTGTGTGTATGTGTATATATTTGTGGACATGTGTGTGTGTGTCTGTGGAAGCCATGTGGGGGTTGAGGATGGGTTTATGCAGTTGTAGGTAATTAATTCTGTGTGTGTGTGTGTGTGTGTGTGTGTGTGTGTGTGTGGACATGTGTGTGTGTGTCTGTGGAAGCCATGTGGGGGTTGAGGATGGGTTTATGCAGTTGTAGGTAATTAATTCTGTGTGTGTGTGTGTGTGTGTGTGTGTGTGTGTGTGTGTGTGTGTGTGTGTGTGTGTGTGTGTGTGTGTGTGTGTGTGTGTGTGTGTGTGTGTGTGTGTGTGTGTGTGTGTGCATCTGTGCTGTGTGTGCGTGTGTGTGTGTGTGTGTGTGTGTGTATATGTGCGTGCGTGCGTGTGTGTGTGTGTGTGTGTGTGTGTGTGCATCTTGCGTCCGTGCGTGCGTGTGTGCATAGTGTAGTGAAAAGTTGAAAATATGACTTTATAGGTTTTTTAAAAAACCTTCACTCGGCTATCGATCTGCGAGTGTAAGAGTCTGCGCTCGCAGCCCTGAGTTCTGTCTGGGTTGAGGGGTCATCCAGAGACCATGTGCACGGTGGGCTAGGAGTTTAACAGAGTCTGACAAAACCTCCCTCGGGAATATTCTGGCCCAGGCCAAAGAGGAAACGACACAAAACTGGTCGCATGTTGTTCAGGATCCATTAACCACAGGGACCACAGCACATTGACAGGGACAGGCTGGAGTCGGGTTCCAGGAAGTATATTTGAGTAACATCCAATTAACGGGAAACCTGTCTGGAATGCTTCCAGTGTCTTCACGCGTCTTGGATGTACCCATGCCGTTGGTTTGACATCAGAAAAATGATTAATGAGACTCATGATGTCATGTTGCAAATCCTCAAAGGGAGCTCAAATCCCTCTGAGCACTTTAAAAGTTAACTTTTAAGTAATTTAACTTAAAAGTATGAAATTATTTTACATGGATAACATTTCTAGAGAAATAGAAATGCAAATTATGACATTATATTGTTACTAGAGTTTCCAACCCATAGCAATAATGTGGAAACCGTTGTCGATAATGTAACAAATTTCTGCACATTTTGCCTACAATGTTACAACGTATAACATTTATATGATGTGACGTAGGGCCTAAGTTCACAAGAGGCGGGATAAGTGTGGACACTGTCAGGATACGCGTGTGCACTGTAGTTTGTTTGGCGATTTCACCCGTAGAATAAAAAAGAAGGCAGAAAAGGCGGAACTCATCGCGATTCATCTCAAATGTTGGCTAAAATTATGCATCATATATTCCGTTGCACCGGAAAATCTGAAGCATCGCTCGATGAAGATGATGAATGAAGCATGAGTTTAGAGACAAATAGAAGAAACGACGAAAGAAGAAGGCATCGCAAATGACTGTGTTACCGGAGAAAGAGAGGCCTATTTTTTTGCCTTCATTTCACAATATATCTGACACGTGGACAAATGTAGTTCATTTCGATGTTTAATCTGAGGAAACAGAGAGTGAAAGGGATGGGACCCTATAAATGACTTGTTGCCAGTTAATAATAATAAAAAAAAACATTTTTCTATACATGTGCAGCTGTGACAGCTGTGTGTGGCAGCTTTATTTGTAATTTATTGTATGATGTGTGTACTTTTATATTATAAGACCTATCTTTTTAGCATTCACCACAAATGACTCAATGACTTAAAAGTATAATAATAATGAGACTTAAAAGCAGCGCAACAGGTTGATTGTCATTTAGGGGCCACTCAATGACATGCAGAAGCATCATCAACACGCCCACTAAAGTGCTGTGAGAAACAACGACTTTCTACTCATTCACATTAAGGTAATTTACATTTCCTACAGTGAAAATACTACCTCCAGGGTAGTATTATTCAGGAGATTTTCAGGGTACAAATGTCAGGATATGTTGTTCACACATACGGCCCATCAGGAGAATATAATATCAGGACTTACACGTGTGTCTGAAAGCAGCTAGTGTGTGAGCATTTGATTACATTATAAAATGAGTCAATTTATAGGTAACAGGGGTAATTGTTCAATGGACAGTGTAGTATACTATGCATGCTGTAGAATGTTGGTGTATTTTAGTGTCTCTCTTATTGTTCACATTTCTAGTCTAGGAACAGGCCAGGGCCTCTCATACTGATACAAGGTGTTATCCCCAACATTCTGCCATTGTTATGTGTCAGGGTAGGTCGAACCAACCTGGCCCTCCGGGACATAGCCAGGGCCAGATACCTTATCAAGAGGAAGAGTGCGTCTGTTCACGTGTTTTTATCCATCCCCTTTTTGTATTTATACTCGCCCCAACCCTTTGGTTCGATGAGTAGAGGGTTTCGACAGCCAAGGAACAAAGTCATCGACCACCGGGTCCACTATAGATTATTCAACCTAAGTCTGTATCTCGCTGTACATCCCGGAATAAACCATCTATTCAAACCCTCTACTCCACACCTGTCCAAGCTGTGTTTTGATTTCGACTTCAAGAATTACTACTACGACTGAAAAATACACAAACGGCAGAGTCCTGTCCGAACAGGTTATAGAAATAAGCTGAAATCTAACATTTGGTGCCGTTGACCCGTCTTGAAGAGAGAGGAGTGAGAAGACCGATTTGCCTCTGAAGATTTGCCCTGTGGACAGAGAAAGCGCGCGCCCTGCCTGGGGAGGACGTCTCAACGCCTGCCCTGCCGAGGGACCCGCATCCACAACGCGGCCTGAACCAGCGGCATCTCTATGCACCACGTGGGAATCAACGGTGACTGAATATCTCATTCCACACTCTCCCTCGACCAAGAGAAAAGAACAAGAAAGTAATCTTAAAATAATCTACACACACATAACTGATTATTATTATTTGTTTTACTATTAGGCTGCACTACATTTGCTGAGTAATGAAGTTGTGTCATTAAGAGCTTGACGAAGTGAGGACCTGTATTAGTGATTAAGAGTTTGTGTAATAATCACTGAATATACGCCATATGAAACTATTGTTTGTTCCTTTGGTCTGGGTTTGAGTCCTGGAATTGTTGAATACGGCCTTTGGTCTGGGTTTGAGTCCTGGAATTGTTGAATACGGCCTTTGGTCTGGGTTTGAGTCCTGGAATATGTTGTTGAGGCCTTTGGTCTGGGTTTGAGTCCTGGAATTGTTGAATACGGCCTTTGGTCTGGGTTTGAGTCCTGGAATATGTTGATTAAGGCCTTTGGTCTGGGTTTGAGTTCCTGGAATATTGTATTTGCATGTCATTCAAGTGATTTTGTCTCTCTCTTTGCTAGTTTTGTCAAATGTTGATACGTGTCTGAATATAACTTAAGCTGGTTTGCTCAGGGCTTTTGTGTTTTACGACTTGTTGTGGGACAGGAAAGTGAAACCGTATTTGTATTGAATTTCACTGGTGAGGTTTACATGAATCGCTAGAGTTTTTTTGTTTGTGCTATGTTTGTTTTGATCCCGCGCGAGGAATCACATATATTGTTTTTTATGAGATAATGGATGGACCCCCAAACTAAACGCTGCTGGCCAAAGGAATCGATCTGGAAAGGTTTTCAAAGACTGGGTCAAGAAGACTAGACGAAGTTGAACCAGTTTGGTTGTTTACTAATTGTCTCAGTGTAAGCCGCTACTTTATCAAGCATGTCAGCAACAAAAAGAGAGATGAATTGGGAAAGACAACTGCTCACTATGAAGATGCTTCTGGGAAAGACAAGAGAGCAAATCAACTGCTTGCCGAATGAAATTCGTTTGTTAAAGGATGAATATGTGACTCGGGGGAGAGAGACCTACACCAACCCAAGTGCTAGTCAGAGAAGGACTGTGATAGCGGCCCGCCCCGTCCGACTCCAGGGCCCCCAGAGGGGGGTGATCGACAAGGCAACGGAGGAGGAGAGAGTTTTGGGAGTTCTATGGTCGCACTGTTACCCCACACTGCCACATGTGTGGCCCAGATGGGGGAATATACATCTTCCCGATGCAGCCATCGTCGCCACCTGGTGGTTTTACAGGGAGTCAAGGACCACAGTGTTTCTCCCAGCCGTCAACAGCTTTATTAGGCGAGTTACCCGGTCATCTGCAGTACACCCCCACGTGCCACGGAAGGGAAATCCATCTGCCCCACCTGACTATGCTAACCTCAGGCCCTTGAAGAAGATAGAAAGCGGCTGAGGGGACGCACAATCCTCTATGAAACCCTCCAGCCCGAAGAAACATCGAAAAAAGGGAGTGCGGAGATCGACCACCCAAAGAGAGCAGGCCTACAAGCCATGGATGAAACTGAAACAACTGATTGCTTCTGTACGAACTCCACCCCTACGATGGGCTTGCTATATATTGTTCAAACACCTTGAGCCAGCACTGAGCGCATCCAGATTCGATACGAGGTGGAAGATGCCTCTTGAGAGAAGACGGAATGAGACCAGAGAAGGGATGGGAGGCCATAAAGGCGTGGATCCCAAAAGCACGCCCATAGCAAGGCACAGGTCAACTTGGAACAACAATCACACCGTTGTTTTGCAGAAGAGAAGACGAGAGTCTGGACCAGTTTCAACGAGCGCTTCTTTCGAATGTTATTTGCTGCACTCAGGCCAAACTGAAATATGATATGGACACCATCGACCGCGACCAGTCACAGGACTTGCCTTTGAAGACCATGTATACCCCATCTCAGCAGGTAACTGCGGGAGATCCGAAGGGGAGTAAGAGACAGGTTTCCGCGGCTGGGACAACCGAAGCAGCAACAATGGCAAGAGATCAAGGAATTCGGAGAAAAGGTGGATCGAGCGAGAATGAGAAGTCAGGATTCGATTCCTGGCGGACGAGGAGAAGGGGAGATGGCAAGGGAACGAGAACGAAGATTTCCCCCAGCCCCAACAGAAATAGAGAACGAGTTCCTCCCGCCAGACAGACAGAAAGAACTTCGACCGACTGCCACAACTGTGGACAAAGTGGACACTGGCAAAGAGAATGTGAAGCCCCGTCGAAAGGGGTACCGTGTGAGCGCCCCACGACGAGAAACCAGGGAACGAAAAACCCGCTCAGACAAAATGAAGGAACTATGGAAGAAATTACAGTCGCAAGAGTGGTGAAGAACTCAGCCGCATATACGATTCAATGACGCGGAAACCAACAATAACCATGGAACCAGTGAAGTCAGTGGAGCCCTCCAGGTGTCAAGCAATATCCACTCAAAAAGAGCTGCCGGTGGATGGGACTGAGACCATCATACATAAAGGACTTGAATGACCAGGGAATCATCTACAAGACTCAATCAATCAACACCATGAGGGGCCATACCAAATTCTATTAGTTACTCGGATCCGCTGTTCGTGTAGTGCTAGAGAAGACGAAGTGGATACATGCAAGCCACTGCAAAATTAGTTGATTCACCAACTTGGAATGACACTCGGTTAGATTTTGGCACGCAAATTGACTGATATGGGGTGAAGAGTAGGGAGTGTTTGAGTGTTTGTTATTTTCATTTCTTTATTTCTTTGAGTGTTTGTTATTTTCTTTCCTTTATTTTTACGAGAGAGTTAGTTTTCGAAAGATGCTAGGACTTTTGTCACCACCTCACTCTTCTAAGTTCATGTTGGTTCCTTTCTTGACAACACAACTGCTCAGCTTTAAGAACTTTTTTGTTTGTTTTGTTTTTATTTTTGAACAAAGGTTCAATCATTCATTCATTCACACAAGGTTTATTGAGAACTATGACTGATTACTGATTACTGATTACTGATTACTGATATAACCATTTTCGGATCAAGCGATTAATTTTTTGTATGATCATTTTTCATTGTTTATCTCGAATCATTAAGACAATTACAAAACCATAGTTGATTTATTATTACTGTTGAGAGGCTGTGACAATTGCCTCCCCCATGCACTGATTCTGCACTTTTTTCTTTGCCCAGGAGTGTTCGTCCTGACATTCCTCATCCCCCCATCACACCCTGCGGTGGCCATTCATCAAACTTGAAAAAGAACTCTGTTGCAACTTGCTACTCAAAACCAACTGAGTTCATTGATGTTACAATGGTGGAGCGCTTCACTGCCAAGCAGAGGGAGGGGCCTGGACAATTGACCTTCTTGATTCTCTTAAAATTTTTATCTGTTTTGGTTAATCATGTGTAACCTAATGGAGTTTTGTTATTTTTCTTTATTATAGTGGCTCTACACCTGGTTTTACTTGTGTATGATTTGAAATTTACTTGTCTTTTGCCTTTTATTGCTTTCTTTCATTGATTTTAGTTAATTATTATAATGGGTCACCAGAAAATACACTGAATTCTCTCTTTGTTGGTGGATCTTTTTAACTATGTTTAGTATGATCAAGAGGGGAGGAATGTAGAATGTTGGTGTATTTTTAGTGTCTCTCTTATTGTTCTCACATTTCTAGTCTAGGAACAGGCCAGGGCCTCTCATACCTGATACAAGGTGTTATCCCCCCAACATTCTGCCCATTGTTTATGTGTCAGGGTAGGTCGAACCAAACCTGGCCCTCCGGGGACATAGCCAGGGGCAGATACCTTATCAAGGGAGAGTGCGTCCTGTTCACGTGTTTTTATCCATCCCTTTTTTGTATTATACTCGCGCCAACCACCTTTGTTGTCGATGAGTAGAGGGGTTTTCGACAGCCCAAGGAACAAGTCATCCGACCACACCGGGTTCCACTATAGATTATTCAACCTAAGTCTGTATCTCGCTGTACATCCCGGAATAAACCATCTATTCAACCCTCTACTCCAACCTGTCAAGCTGTTTTGATTTCGACTTCAAGAATTACTACTACGACTGAAAATACACAACGCAGAGTCTGTCCGAACAGTTTAGAAATAAGCTGAAATCTAACAATGCAAATCAATTATTAAATAGTTTTTACTGTTTTTCAGGGCTGAAAAGTGAATTTACATTTAAAAATACATGGCAACTACTAGAGGTTAGTTGAAAATAATAATCATCATTGAGATTGAACATCTCTTCAGGTGCCAAGACAGGCAGCAGTAGCTTACAGTCACACATAGCATGCACACAAAACATAAGAAAAATAAAACAAATAAAACAGTCCGCAGGGGGGAGGGGGGGATATCAATATCACAAGACATTTCGGGAGGCTCAAGGAGGAGAGTAATATTACATTTGAGCAACAAAGTGTAGTCTTGTGGTGGAGACTCTATATAGACATTAATTTCACCCATACTGTGTGTTATTGTCATGTTTTTGTTCTGTGTTATTAAGGGATGCTGTCTCTTCTTAAGATCACGTGACTTGGTGTGTTGATATGCTCTGCCGGCACTAAGTTTGAATTCATTGACGCAATTCCTACAGTCTATAGACCAGAACGTCTACCTGGGAGAGTTTGTCGGATGGCAACGTCGACGTGTTAAAAGAGACGGAAGGGGGAGTGGGGGCCGTTGGTTCTTGCTGTTATCTTTTCAATGCACGCGTGTGTGCGTGCGTCGTGTGGTGTGGTGTGTGTGTGTATGTTGGTGGCCTGCACTGCCTTTGTCTCTGGAAACGTCTGCGTCAGCGCACGCTTGTGTGTATGTGCGTGCATGCGTCCATGCGTGTGTATGTCCCTTTAAACAGACAGCCAATGAAAACTCTAACCAAAAATATACAGGAATAGAGGCGACATTCAACAAAATGGCCAATAGAAAAGTGCTTAGAAACACTTTAAACAGAATGAATACATGTAACATTACACCCATATTTCCACCCCTCCAAATATTGTACTGTTCATAGTGGGTGAGAAGGTAGAGAAACTTCAACTGAAACTGCTCCAAGTAATAGTAATAGTTTCAAGTAGAAACAACAGTTTGAATTGAATTGATGTTGACCGAATTTCTATATTTCAAATATTAAATTATATATCATGTTATGGTATTAAAATAGTATATAAATGTGATTGAATTCTGACTTGATGGCTACAAGTCAAAAAGTTGATAAAATATAATGCTTTTTAAACTATTTGTCAAAACCCATTATTTAAACCCATTATTCTAACAATACTACAGTGCACAGCGTGGGTGGTAGACAAACTGTAACTTCTCCAGGCCTGAAACAAAGGGAAATGGGGAAATTATTTCTTCTGAAAGGGAAAATTATTTATTCTGAAAGCAACAATCCATAACTAATGCAAGGCTGTGGTTTCCTCTCCCCTCATATCCTACTAACCCTATGTCCACCTGATTATTATGAGGCTGTTAGCCATATGGATTATATAATAAGGATGGGATTCCTTTTCAGCCAGTTTGACACAAAAACAGCAACTATTGGAGAATTTGAAAGGAAACATAGACAGTTAATGTAAGTCATGGCTTTCAATCAAGACAAGACAGAATGGCCTTCCATGCATTTTTAAGTATTTGTGTTAATATAACCTTTTTCTATTCAATTAGCCTACATTGATGGAATGACTGACAGAGTTTAACCCTAATCTTTGGCTTTATGATTGAAAGCCTCACTCTCATTGGAGCAGGTAAAGAGTAGAATAGTATTGTTGTGTTTTCTTAATGTCCTCAATTTTTGTTTTCTTTTGGCCGAGGCATTGTGTTGATTTTTTTGTGTGCTTTTGTTTTTGCCCCGGGGCTGTTATATCTATGAAGGGTTAGGACTCTCCATCTAGGTCATCTCTTGGATATGATTTCCTTGTGTCCCTGAAACGTTATATTCTCCCTCCATGGCAAAATAACAAGGCAGGCCTGGTGACCGGAAGGTCAATTTCGCAATTTCCCAGGGTGTCTCTTTCATCTCTCTTATTTTTTAACACAATCAGCGTCGTCCGTTCATGCCTGCAACATACAATATCATGCTTTGAAGCCTGGAATAGCAATTTCAGGGGAAGTATTTGTATCTATTTTTACCTGCGTGCCATTCCTGTAATCCTTTCTAACTATGATGATAAGACTTAATAAACATAACTAATCCCACTCTGCTCCTTTTCCCAATCTATGATTAGAGGAAACCTGTTTATCACACACACACACACACACACACACACACACACACACACACACACACACACACACACACACACACACACACACACACACACACACACACACACACACACACACACACACACACACACACACACACCACACACACACACACACACACAAACACACACACACACACACACACACACACACACACACACACACACACGCACACACACACACACACACAAACACACACACAAACACACACCCACACAAATACACCCACACGCAGAGCCCCTGTTGGCTCCTGAAGAGAGTGAAGAGACATTTCGGGAAGAAGAGAGAAGGCGCGAGATATACACATAATACACAAATATTTGTGGTGGAGGTGATTATTTTATTTAACATTTCCCTAATGCAGGTTGTTCATTTTCCCAATGTTAGGGTCCACCAGGCTAGACAGACCTATTGCTAAAGCTATATAGAGGATCAGACATTGTGTTCTGGGGGAGTGGCTTTTGAGAGAGGCCATGAAACATGAGCAAGGAGGTGGGAGTGTTTTCGGATGGATTTTTCTCACCATTTGAAGTTTCTCCAAATAACCCCAGCTTCTAACGCACTATTAAGTCCTAGT
Source organism: Melanogrammus aeglefinus (assembly GCA_900291075.1). Lineage (NCBI taxonomy): Eukaryota > Metazoa > Chordata > Actinopteri > Gadiformes > Gadidae > Melanogrammus > Melanogrammus aeglefinus. Next base: position 1,034 of record OLKM01004041.1, on the reverse strand, counting down.
CTTTTCCACAGCAAGCTGGAGACAAGGCTGTTTCATGCCTGTGTGTGTGTGTGTGTGTGTGTGTGTGTGTGTGTGTGTGTGTGTGTGTGTGTGTGTGTTGCGTGCGTGTGCCGTGTCGTGCGTGCGTGCGTGCGTGCGTGCGTGCGTGCGTGCGTGGCGTGCGTGCGTGCGTGCGTGCGTGCGTGCGTGCGTGCGTGCGTGGGTGGGTGGGGTGGGGTGGGTGTGTGTGTTGTGTGTGTGTGTGTGTGGTGTGTGTGTGTGTGTGTGTGTTTGTGCCTGTGTCTGTGTCTGTATTTGTGTACACCCCAGAGGCACATATAAACACATTTTATATCAAACAACCCAAAACAACTCTACGTACATTGTGGCTGTGTGGCTGCAGTGGCATGTACATGTGTGTGTGTGTGTGTGTGTGTGTGTGTGTGTGTGTGTGTGTGTGTGTGTGTGTGTGTGTGTGTGTGTGTGTGTGTGTGTGTGTGTGTGTGTGTGTGTGTGTGTGTGTGTGTGTGTGTGTGTGTGTGTGTGTGATGTGTGTGTGTGTATCGTGTGTGTGTGTTGTGTGTGTGTGTGTGTGTGTTGTGTGTGGTGTGTGTATGTATGGTGTGTGTGTGTGTGGTGTGTGTGTGGTGGTGTGCCCTGTGTGTGTGTGTGTGTGTGCCTGTGTGTTGTGTGTGTGTGTGTTGGTTTGTGTGCTTGTGTGCCTGTGTGCAGAGAGTGTTGTGGAGGGGATGGGAAACGCTAACTTTATGAATTGAATATATTATATATCCCACTAGAGTATTAATGGCCGGTAGTAACGACAGACCTGAGGATGAAAGGGAGAGGAGGGCTCACTAAGAATGAAGCCGACCTCCATTCTCTCAGATCTCTCCTCATATTAACCTTCCCCTCACCCTCAATCCCCCATCCCACCCCACCCTACCCCCCAGCACACCCTCCACAGCCGCTCCACGCACCCCCTTCTTGCTCTGCTCTTCTCGGAAGTTTTCCAATGGCCAAAGCGTTTTCCGACAGCCGCCGTTTCAACTGGGGCT
>OLKM01004040.1:7500-15000 GCA_900291075.1 Melanogrammus aeglefinus | reverse complement strand
CAAACCGCAAACTTCTGGGGTCCTCTTTATGGGGTCCCTCCTGGTGCCTTTGGATCTGTTTATAGGGACCAGGGACAGACACAGTCCTCGTAACTCAGGAGCAGAGGGTCCACGTTGCCGTGGGAGCCATTTTCTTTTCATTGAGGGGGGTTTCATTTGGAAAGTAGCTCCCATTTTTTCAGCACACCGGGAATCACGAGATAATGGCGAAGAATAAATGCTGAGGACGTTTATTGCGTCTTGGCTCGACACGAAACAATGTGAATGGGATCTAATGGAATGGCTTTGGCAAAGTTAGAGGACAATGCACACACACATCCACAACGGTAGGTGCGCACACACACACACACGCACACACACATGAAAGCAAGCACGCACGGGCACACACACACACACATGCTCCTCCCATCACCGTTGAAGCCGAAAGGGAGACGAAGGGTGACTGAAGGCCTTTAGCTGAGCTGAGGTTTGAGCTCTGAGGGTGGACCCCCGGGAGGCAAACATTAAGGGTCACACTAGGGTCAATTCCCTCTGGTATCTGACCAACCAGGGAAAGGTACGGAACAATCCATTCTCCTCTACAATAAACGATACCAGCCAAGGAATAGGCCAATGTAGGACACACACTCTGGGGTCAGTTGATCACTCTTCATGCGGGTTCTTTCATCTGGGCCAGGAGTAGGTTGTATCCTTCTATAGTAGCTAACAGATGACTCTTACGTCTACTTCTACTAGTGTCTGTAGTATCCCAGGTTTCACACGACGTGTTCAGCAACCCCTGATACGACCAGCATGTACAGGAGGGATTTAAACATTGCTAACAGATTGTTAACCCTCGAGTCCACCATACAGACATGGGAATTGAAGAAGGGTTGTTTCTGTTACGGAATAAGAAAACAGTGCATGTCCCGTGATGCCTGGCTGGGTAAGGCTGGGGGAGGGGATGCATGGCGTGTTTGCGTCAGCAGTTCGTTCCTCTACTCTCGAGAGCAGGACTAGATGGTGCTCCACTGTAACCCAGTGGCTAACTGGAGGTACTGCATCAAAATCGGATTGGGAGATGTATACCAATCTGCCATATTTTACAGATTTGAAAATCACACACTCAAACATTTATTACAACTGGGAAGGGGTGATTCATGTTCTGGTGTACATGAAGTGTGTGCGATAGTATGTTTTGGAGTAACTTAGTGTGTAATTACTGACATCTAGTGGTCATGTGTGGTCCTGTCCTGCATTTCCATGGCGCGTTTCCTACCGGCGTTTGTAAACCCTGACCGTGTCCCGCAAAACCACTACACAAAGCATAGGTGGTTTGGGTGTGTGAGCGGAAGCCTATGCGACTGAGTCTATCGTTGGAGTGCGTGTGTTCGCGTCCCACCACACATGTGCTACACGCTGTCTTGGCGCGTTCAGGCAGAGCAAAGTAGGTCATCCAATCGAATGTCTACACCTCGAACACACCACACACTCTGAACGTCTCTACTTCTTACACAGAGACGCACACACACACACACACACACACACACACACACACACACACACACACACACACACACACACACACACACACACACACACACACACACACACACACACACACACACACACACACGCACACACGCACACACACACACACACACGACACACGCACACGCACACACACACACAAATACATACACTGCCATGTCACTAGAGCTTTAAGGAGCTACCTGAATTGATTCAGAGACAGGTCATCTTATCGATTACGCTGTGGACACCGGGGATCGAACCCATTAACCATTACAACACTGTATTATGATCAATGGAACCTTGCTTTGCCTTTGGTATATCCTCTACCTTCACCTCTCCCTCTTTCTTATTTCTATCTGACTATAACATGGATGGTATATTAAGGCAGGGCAATGTATGCTGCTTGCTTGCTTGCTCTGACCCCATATTATAAGGAGGGCTTGGGGTATGACTCCCAGCTAAATTCTGTATTCTAGTCTACTGCATGACGCCCTTTTACACTCTATCCTCTTTAGCAATACTGTTTATTACCCTTTTCTGAAACCTGCCTCGACTATATCCCCTCTACAACTTATCGGTACTACTTGAATATATAGCATAGGTGTGCTTTATAACTTTAATGGTATAATCTCAATGAGAGCTGTCCTCTATATGAATCCAATACTTTAATTCATTGAATATCCTTATTTAAATATATAAACTATAAACTCCGCACTACATTGTGCACTTCATCCTTCCGAACAATAGGGGGCAGTATTACCGTACAGAGAAGATTCTGCTGCTGAGGACGTATCCAGCATTAGACCACGTCACCTCTCGATGACTTGAGCACTAGTGGCTTCGTAGCAATGCCCTTACTCCTACAACGTACGTCACTGCCACAATTAAATAAATAAATAGGAAAAAAAATAGAATTTTTTCGATAATGGGCTCGATTTTAATCTGGTTATCATGATTACTAAACCTTAGCTAACCTCCACATATACTCACTGAGTCACCCAGCACACACGCAACCAAGAACACACGCAACCAAGCATAGACACACACGCACACACCCATGCACACATAGACGCGCGCACACACACACACACACACACACACACACACACACACACACACACACACACACACACACACACACACACACACACACACACACACACACACACACACACACACACACACACATCTTTGTAATATACTTGTTTAAGTTTAAGCTTGTTTAAGTTTAAGGCCTGTTAAAGGTATTTATTTGTGTGTATGTTTGTGTATCTGCATGTTTGTGTGTGTGTGTGTGTGTGTGTGTGTGTGTGTGTGTGTGTGTGTGTGTGTGTGTGTGTGTGTGTGTGTGTGTGTGTGTGTGTGTGTGTGTGTGTGTGTGTGTGTGTGTGTGAATGTGTTTCAGTGTGTGTGGGTTTGTGTGTGTGAGTGTGTGGCTGTGTGCGTGTGCATGTCCTCGTGTCAGTGTACAATTGGAAAGATTAACTAACAGATGGACAGATGAATAAACGGATGGATGAATTCATTCATTAATTAATTTACGAAAGATGGATGGGTGAATGAATGGATGAGTGAATGATGCACCAATGATGAATGAATGGATGGGTGAAGTAGTGTGACAGCCTTAAGGAGTGATGCGTGCAGGTCCTTAGCATCCTGGCAGCAGCATCACTCTGTCGCCGTGCCAACCTAGTGAACTGACTGACCACGATGGGCATCGGCACAGCAGAGAGGGAGAGAGAGTGAGAGGGGGTGGAGGAGAAGAGGGGGTGGAGGGGAGGAGCGTGAGAGAGGCTGTAAGGGGAGAAGAGAGAGAGTGAGAGAGAGAGAGAGAGAGAGAGAGAGAGGAGAGAGAGAGAGAGAGAGAGAGAGAGAGAGAGAGAGAGAGAGAGAGAGAGAAGAGAGAGAGAGAGAGAGAGAGAGAGAGAGAGAGAGAGGGGGGAGAGAGAGGGGAGGTGGGAAATGGGGGATAGGACAAAGGGAGAAGGGCGGGGTGGAGGGGGAAAGAGAGGGCTATGGTAGAAGCGAAGGCTGAATATTAGAATGAAGGAAGTCATATATTTCAGGGAAATAATAGCAGCGTGTCAGTTAGTGATGACAGTGTCCAACGTGTCTATATATTTCTTTCTCGGAATAGCACAGTTCAAACAACCTTTACAGTTAACCTTCAGGTACTCAGATCCTCTGCCTGCTAGAGACTCTACAACACAACGGGACCAAGGTTGAACTGCGTGGTCCTTTGTGCGTGTGTTTGTTTGTCTGCTTGTGCGTGCGAGTGAGTGTGTGTGTGTTTGTTTGTGTGTGTGTTGTTTTGGTGGTCCCAGGCAGGTGTTTGGGACAGCAGGGGAGTGACGATTTAGGTAGAGAAAGAGAGGGAGAGACAGAGTGAGAGACATATGGGAGAGAGACGTAGCAAGGCAGAGAGAGCTCAAATAACATCATGAATCTTTATGCATCACTTTGCATTTATTTATTTTCCTTTTATAGTACTTCATTGGTTCCTTTGTTTAGTTTCAAAACCGGTTCGGCATTGCAAATGTTCATTTTTCATGCCAAAAAATGTGTTATTATTTAAATTGAATTGAGATAAAGAGGAGGAGAGGGAGAGGGTTGGTAGGTTAGGAGAGGGAGTAAGGGAAATGCACTTACGTATACATAATGCTTTGATTGTTCTCAGCCTCATCTCAAAGTCATTCAGCACAAATCGTGCCTGCTAAGAATTAACAAACGTAAACAAAAATTCCCTTTCTTTTGAAAGATGAGGGATGGACAGAGCAGAAAGGAGAAGATGCAGAAGAAGGGATTGACAGCATGCCATTCAAGATGCCATTTATACTTGCAGGTTGTAGGTTTAGAGGTTAGATACATGTGATTTATTATTTATTTATAAGTCTGTAATAGGAACTTACATTTCATTTGTTTGGAGTAGCATTGTTAACTCATTTACCACAGATACATTTTTTTTATGGAGGTATTGGATAGAGCCATGATTTGAACAAATTACACTATCTATTGAAAGCAACCGTTCACCAAATTCCAGGACACGTAGCGGTCTCAAACATACACGGAACCAAATGCACACAGGATCGCAATTGTATTTCAGAAAGACACCATTAATCAAAGACGTTTTCCGGAACACTATGTAATGGAGTATTTATGTCTGGGGAATAAATGCATTAACCACCACATCTCGCAGAACACATGGTCTTTGATAAATGTACCTGATTTGAGTGATTAATTAAAAGAGAAAGCTCATCGCTCACCGCAGCCCACCAGTGACCCCTGCAGGCAGAGGAACAAAACAGCAATGCCCCCTCCGGCCTGACACCAGCCATGTTAAGGTCTGCAGAGTTTACAACAAAGGGCCTACCCACCGTCATGCATGACGTCCTGTCTTTACTCCAGCTTCCTTGGCCAGATCACTGGTGCAGCTCGAGAGAATCTGTCGCTGATTTATCAGATGTGTGGCTGTTTGCCAAAGATAATCTGTCTATCTCAAATGGTAGTGCATGGAGCTTAGAAATAGCCAGGGTTAGGGGGTTTGATTCCCACTGGCTCGACCCATGTTCAAAATGTGTGCACAGAAGGATGTTTTAGATAAATGCGACCACCAAATGGTCAGTATTAAGTGAATTGGCAAGTTTTTAGTGGCGATTCGTCTGAGAAACATTAATACGTGCCAGAAGAGACAGAAGTCTATTTCTCAAGGACAATAAGATGTGTGTGTTGGAATGGGGCCATACTCCAACAACGCCATCTGTATATATTCCAGCTCTGGCTAAAGTGTATGACTATGAATATAAATTAGACAAAATCCAAACCACACTGTTGCGTTTAATGAAGTCACCGGGTGTCAGCATTGCAATTTCTGTAAGCAAACTTTTACTGCTGCCGTCTGCCCACAGCAGTGTTACCTGAGAGAAAGATACGTGAATACAAAAACAAACCGTTTTGCACATTCTGCCCCCACTGGAGGGCAACAGGGACCTAGAGACCCTGAAAGGAACCCCAGAAAGTTTCTCAAATATTCCAAAATGAGCCGGAATGTCCCCAGAACTTGATCATCCCAAGAACATGGGCGTCCTTGAATGTTCCATTAATGTAACCAGAATGCATCGAGAATGTCCCCAGAGTTACCCCGAAATGGTCCCAGATTGTCATGTTTGCTGTAATCATGTTCCCTTATGTCCCTTTGTTCTCAGAATGTCCCCAGAACATTACTCTATGTACATAGAATTTTGGAAATTTGCTCATTATGTCCAAATAATGATCCTTAAACATTGTGGAACGTTACCAGAACATTACAGGAATGTCCGCTGAGTGTTCCAGAATCTCCCCAGAATCTCCCCAGAATCTCCCCAGAATCTCCCCAGAATCTCCCTAGAATGTCCCCATAATGTTCCCAAATGGGACCATAATCTTTGCCTAAAGTCCCAAGAATGCTCTCTTAATGTCCCCAGACCGTCAGCTGTACATGCTCTACATGAAACATCCACGGAAAATGAGATGGATGGTTTAATGTACGGGTGAACAGAGCAGGGGGGTAGGAGTGTTGAAGGATGGCAGAGAGGCAATCAAGTATTGGTCAGTATGCCGGGTTGCTGATTAAAGACACAGAGAAGGCAAATGCTAACTCAGGGGGAAAGAGAGAGCATTAAACTGAGCAAATAGAAAGTGAGGGAGGAGAGAGAGAGAGAGAGAGAGAGAGAGAGAGAGAGAGAGAGAGAGAGAGAGAGAGAGAGAGAGAGAGAGAGAGTGAGAGAGAGAGAGAGAGAGAGAGAGAGAGAGAGAGAGAGAGAGAGAGAGAGAGAGAGAGAGAGAGAGAGAGAGAGAGAGAGAGAGAGAGAGAGAGCGAGTGAGAGAGAGAGAGAGACACTATCTCACACAAAAATTCTTTCCCTTCCACCGGTCTGTTCAATTTGACTTGAACAACCAGCCCCATGAAAACAGCAATCAAAGCAACGTGGAGTTGAACGTTGGTCAGTTCCCATCAGCCTCTCCCTCTCACCATATGACAGTAAGATTTTGGATCACTGTCAGATAAGTCTCTACATTCAGGGGGGTTGGTAATGTAAGGATGGCGCTGTGTGGTGCTGAATACCAAACACTGGAAAAAAACTCATAATGTCAGGATTTACAACCGCAGTCATAAAACCAGAGGCTGGAGGGGTTTACATGCATACAATCTACGTTCTTATCAGATGTGTAACGGCGACACAAACTTTATTTTAAAACTTGAATTTGGACTTTAAGCTATATATTATAGATTTAAGATAAGAAAAAGAAAAGGCCAACCTTAGCCGATTTTTTTGAAAGAAAAGCTTATTTAGCAAGCACAATCACCAGAAATCATTGTCAATTAAATATAATCTTGACAATCTCCTGAAATCATGTATATTTACAGGAAAATCAACTAAAATCACCTGTAATCAGGTAAAATGTAAAATCCTCCATGTTTCAACTAACCTAACAATTACGAATCCACCACACACACGACCAGAAACTTGAGTTAGTTAGTTAGCTATAGGGAGACCCAATGGGACTCCACTAGTCGGGCCAGGTCGAGCCTTGTCCACCCCCCCCCCCCCCCGGCCAAAAACAACAAACCAATCACACGCCAGACAGCGACTCACTCCCACTGCTTCCTGCGGGCCTTCGGCGTGTTGAGCAACTTGTGCGACTGGTGCGCCTTGATGACATCACGGTGGTCCACCACGCCGCCTCTCCGTCGCACCGGCGGCATCAGCTGGGTGGAGGAGTCGGACGCAGTCACCAGGGCGATGCTGCCGCCGGAGCCGGCCCCTAGCCCCGAGGAGGTGGGGCAGCGGGGCTCGTCGCAGTAGCGCTCCACCCGGATGTCATACACCGCGTGGTAGTAGGTGGGGTGGGCGCACACGCTGCTGCCGCTGATGGGGGGGGCCGACGGTCGCGCGCGCAAAGGCCCCGCCCCCTGGTGGCGTCCCTGAGCCGAAGAGGCGGAGCCCTGGG
>OLKM01004039.1:0-26261 GCA_900291075.1 Melanogrammus aeglefinus | reverse complement strand
AGCCGACCACAAGTCTTGCGGACAAATTATTTCTATTGCTGATCAACGCTACGATTGCGAAAGATTGTATGCCCCTCCCCCCCCCTATAATAAATACTATCGGAGAATTATTATATTATATTTTATTAAATATTATTTATTATTATTTATTATTTATTAATTATTATTATTATTTTTATTAGATATTATTCACCTTGAACATGTGTTTTTACAGGCGAGGTGTGGAGGTGCGTAGGTCGGCAACAGGAAGTGACGTCGCGCTGGGTTCTTGACAAAAAGCCAAGGTTGTCATTGGGTTTTATGGCAATTATATGCAGAAATTATCATCTGTGAAGACACTCCTCATAATGCGAAATAAAAAAAATAAACCTTGCTCAAAGAACAATGCTAAACCATGCTTCTATGTCAGACAATTAACGCTGCCTCCACACAAACGATACGAGGAGAAGAGGGAGAGCAGCAAGGAGAAGAAGCAGGAGAGAGAAGGAGAGAGAGAGAGAGAGAGAGAGGAGACGAGAGAGAGAAGAGAGAGAGAGGAAGAAGAGAGAGAGAGACGAGAGAGATTAGAGAGAGGAGGAGAGAGAGAGAGAGAGGAGAGGCGTGCGCGCAAGATTAGTTACAGTTAGGCCCTAAGTTATGTTTATCAAAACACAAATTTGCTATGATGTTTCACGAGTCAGGTTGCTAGGACGCGAGATCTAGTTGGTGGGCAGAATGTGGATTTTCAATGGTCAGATACAGATTTGTTAGATTAAAGGGTTTTTGAATTTAAGACTACAGAAGACAGACCAAGGGCATTGAATGTCGTTTTTGATATTAAATGAAGATGTCAATGTTTCATTTCTGGATGTTTAATGTGGTCCTCTATTGCTCAGAATAGCATGTTCTTTACAGAATGTTCATTGTTTACTTTATTAGAGGAAAGTGAACTAAAGCAGAGAGAGATGTCAGAGATATTAGAGTGTTATACGGGTACTCTGCTTTACGGCTGTTTTGTATGCTGTTGACGTTACTCTAGTGGTGTGTACGACAGTGGGAGGGGGCTTTTACGATGAGTCTTCTACCGGTATGCGGCTGTACTTCAACCGAGCTCTGAATAAAGTAGAAGTACAATACGTGTCGGACATTCCGTGTTTTATTACAGTAACTATGTGGATTTTTTTCTTTTTGCTGTTGTTAATGCCGGTAAACATACAGTAGGCTACTTCCTGTGTTTGTTGTTGTACTGTGTTAAAAATGTAATGTTGGCCTAAAACATTTGCCCAGTAAAGTATCTCCTGTTAAATCTGTCCAAAACGTGCAATTTCTCAGTTTTTGTTCGCTGTTTGTGAAATTAAACGTTCGCTCCCATTCTGTGCATCTCCTGGGGGCTAAGCCCACACTGTCCTTAAAACCTAGCGACGCCCTAAGTGTGTTTTTTGTATAACATAGAGGAGAAAAATATTCCTACCACTTAAATAAACATGATATCAACCTATGAGTTTTTAGTTCATGCACGAGCCATCACTGCTCATTCTGTTACATTTGTAGAATTTAATCCATATGTTGTAGTGCACTATGGTGCAGCGGGTTGACCATTTCAAGATGGCCGCCGCGATTGCGTCAGCCGCCAGAGTCAACATTGCCGTGACGTATCTAGTGTCATAATATATATCTATGCATGTACAATTCAATTAGTAAAAATTGATATGGAGCAATGATTATTTTTGGAGAGCCATGCTTTTTTGAAAGTGTTCGCTACCCCACCTGCCATATATGGGACGGTGGCGTCTGATCGTGAGATAGAAGTATTATGTAATGACTAGAGTTCCGCAGCAAGTTGCAACGCTCACCTTAGTGGTCATGAGTTTGATTTCAGACCTTGTTTGGGAAAATCAGTCTGTTCTAGCTACTGACCAGAGAAAAATGAGACGAAGAGGTTGATAAATTTCTATCAGCCGAGGGGCTCGATTATTAGTGAGAATAGTAAAATATGTACAGTATCAGCGTGAAGAGATCGAATATTCTATACCTAACGCGTTGAGGTCGTCTGGAGCTTCGCCTCACATTGGAAGTTCTGCTTCAGAAGAGCCGAGTGATCTGTGTGTTGGTTTATGCTGTGATTTCTCTCCTAAAGGTGTGTGATGCTTAAGTAGTGTTTGCTGTGTCTCTGACGAATCTTGCCTTGTGTCTCTTGGTTTACGTAATTATGAGTGCTCAGTGATTGCTTTTGATGAGGTAGCGAGGGTTCTAGGAGTTATTTGGGGAGTGTATGGGTTGCTATCTTATCAGCAGGCTGGCCCAGTGTTCGCATTGTGTGCATTTTGATTCTGCTGGCCTTCGGTTCGCCTTGATCTGGAAGTGGCGGTTATCCTGCTGGGTTTAGACAAAATTAAAGGACTGGGCTTCGTTCGGCCCGATCTGGAAGTATGGCCGGTCACTCCTGCGGTTAGCAAGATTAAAGGCGTTTTTATGTGTGTATGTGGAATGGTGTGTTTCTCGTGTCCTCTGCCCCTGGTTGGGCTTGACCTGGCAGTGTGGCGGTTGAGGCCTAAGTGTCGTGCTGTATATGTTTGCAGGTGTTGTGTTCTTATCATTGTGTCGTCTACGGCGTTGTATGGCTCCGTCGTGTCCTCCTGCCCTGGTACGGCCCTTGACCTTGGGGCGTGGTCGGTTATTCATGTGTTGGACTCAGAAAGGTTAACGTCTGTGATTGTGCGTCCCTGTGTGGTGCATTCTATCATGTGTCTGCTCATGGATTGTTTTTTGCCATCATGTCCCCTTTCAAGTCGCCGCCACGGCGAAACTCACCCTTTACTGGAGTAGGAAGGTGGGACCTCAGCGCTACGCGAACTGAACAAGCAAAACCACCGAAAGGTGAAAACCATAATACAAATAAGTGAAACCACCGAGCACGGGACTATTTAATACATTCGCCTGGCCGGGTGTATGAGGGAACCACGTCGGAGAAAGCTACCGATGCTTCGGACTGGAGTATGACCACTACACACCGCCTAGGGGGTGCATCACCACGACCAACCAGAAGCGAGGTATCCTCCCCCGTGACAAGAATTACACAAATATGTGAATGTGCAAGCTAAATTAAACGAAAGCAACTAAGTGGAATACACAAAGCATATCGAACTTCGGAAAACAACAAAAATGCTTAACACAACGCCAGAACAACAAACATGAAAACCAACTCAGTCAACCTAAAAACAACCTCAAAAGCAACTGCATTGAAAATAGACAAACCAATATATATGAGCGGCCGGGGAAATAAGTCTCTAGCCCTGCCAGGGCGCATGGGATATGGGCCAGCGGTCCACCCATACTAGTTTTCCGACCCTTTATTCCAACGTCCCGGCAGGGCGCTATCCGGGAACATAAGCAATGCAGCGAAGCACACCAACGAAAATTCAACATACATAACAAACATCTCCAGTACGGTGTGTTGGTGAAGTGGGGGTGCCAGGTAAAACAACATCACAAAACGACAATTTCTTTTTTTTAAAAAGGCAAGTGTAATATGGAGCGGCAACATAATGAGGCGTATAAAAAGCAATACAGCCAGGGGCGCCGCAAGCTTAGGGGAGGCGGGCCCCGGTACTGGAACGCGATCCCAGGTCGGGGCGGACGGGTGGCTCTCTCCAGCGGGCAGGAGGGCATGTCGTGGACCGGGGACGGGAATGGGCCAACCTCTGGGAGGTTACAGCAATACGCAGAGTGGGGGCAAGGGAGCGGGGTAAAGACGGACGTAAAGCGGGTCGCGTCACCGGGTGCGGCAGCGCAGATCACGGCAAGGAGTCCGGTTCGAGGGGCGTTGTCGAAGTGGGGGGGAGGGCGGGGGAGGGGGGTAGTGTAGTCATAGGATGGCAAAGCCAGTGGCATGACTGGTCTCCTCATCATGTCGTGGGAAGCTGTTCAGGCAGGTCCAGTAGGGGCATAGAGGGGGCTGGCTGGCAGTAGGGAGGGGGCTGGCCTCTTTTCTGGAGGGCCGTGGTGTGGGCTGAGCAGAGTGTGCGGGCGCACGGGCTGCGCAGCCTTCGCAGCCAGCAATTCCCGGCAAAGGAGGCCAGGCGATGACAAGAGGGCCAAGTAGGTAGCCCTTCATTTACCGAACACGCAGACAATCCATTCTCCATTGGGGTTATCAATTCCAATCCTCCGCCATCTGGCAGGGAGAGATCTCGCAAGGCCTTAGGGGCCCTTGTCACCCGACCCATCAGGAAGGCCGTGTTGTTGAGGAGGAAGGCGTGCAGCACTGGTCCCACAGAATTGAACAGAACCCCTTGTTCTGCAAGCAAGATGTCTAGGCCATGCGTTCTGATATGCCATCAGAGAGGTGGCCTGCCAGTTGTGATGCTAGGCCCTTCTACCGCGCTTGCGTGTTAGGTTGGATAGGCGCTGGATTATAGTGACGTAGTTAATGCGATCTACGTTTGTGTTAGGGGTATGGGAAACATGGGCCGAGATGAGGGGGATATTCTCGAAACCGCTCTTCTGATCCGGTTAACGGAAATCCGCTCTGTACGCCGCGGGGGACGCCATAGGTTGTCACATACGTGGGTGTGTTCTTGGTAGTCAAAATAGGTCTGTCATCACCGGCTGGAGCGGCGGCACGGGACGTGGTCTGCTGCGGCAGGCCAGGCAAAAAGCCGGCTAGTGAATGCGTGGCCGGGGGCATGCTTACGCGTACTGTAAAGCACAAAGTGCCGGACCAATGGGCCGGGGGCAGTCGTATCTAAGGCTGTACATGTCACAGGACCGAAGCATAGGTCTTGGGCGCCCTACGCCAGGGATATGTCCTGTTGGCAAAGATGACGCTCCGTGACGGATAGTGCACACCTAGTCCGGTACCGCCCAAGGAAGGTCCGACACCATGGTGATGCACGGTGGGTCGCCTCACCAGGGAGTTACGGCTCGACGAGAGAGTTCGTTAAGGAGCCGGGGAACAGCAGCGTCTCAGAAGATGGCCAACACCTGGCAGTCAGTCGTCACGATAAACAGAAGCCACATGCGTGGACAACCGGCGGTCGTCTGTGAATTGAACCGTACTGGGACGAAACGAAGTGGAGGCGCGCTACGGCACAGGCTACGCGCGGCGCCCAGGACCTGACCGTGCGGCATATCCGACTAAGCCCATTACGTCAGTGTAGCCGGGCTAGCGAGCGCGATGAGTCGTGCGGTTGGAGGTGTCCGTGGAATTCAAATGAAGACAGAGACTGGGCCGTTCCGAGATGAATGGTATCGAACGGGTCGTGATAGGCCGCAAGGCGCGCGCGCAGCTACGGCGGAGTACGGCTTTTGTGGGGGCATAGGGGTGGTTTGAAAGTTAATTCTTTGCACGGCCTGTGTCCTTACGCGATGCAGCACCCCGAAACACAAGATAAACGGCCGTCCGTCGACTACCCCGCACGCCCGAATGACCCAACGCAGCTGAGCCCCACTCGGTGGCGGTTAGCGGCATGTTCTGGGAGGTAAAGGGTGACCCTGCCGTTGGCCCCCGAAGAGGAGCCTGTCCGCTTGATGCGGCCGTCGTCTCTTCTGTGTGCACCGAGAGCGTTGGTCACATAGTAGCCCGGCCGCCCTCCGCCGCACATACATTCGCCAAGAAATTACACACACGCGGCCTCACCGTGGTGCCACTACCCGTTGCCGGCTCGGGGCATCGCCAGGGTTTCACATCGACCCCACCCGCCTGCGGTCTGCCCTCGCACGGTGATGTCCAATACGCCAAGGAAGGCAGTAGGTGGCGCATTAGAACCTAGTACATAGGTCAGAGATAGCACCGTTTTGTCGAGGCAAGGGCGTCTGGGAAAGTACTTACGGCCGTTTGGTCATGACCGCCTCCTGCGGACGGTAGAGGTGTGGGTTGGGATTCCTGGGAAGCGACCGTCAGTTGTCGGCCGGACGGAAGTTCATGGTGAGGAGCAGGTGTTGGTGTGGCAAGGGACAAGGCCCCACGACCAGGGAACCTGGAAGAGGCACAGTTAGCCCTTACCATGCCGATGATGTAGTAGTTCTTCTGGTCCGGGCCCTTTGCTATCCGTCATCGGGCCCGCGGTCTCATGGGCAGTCGAGGCGTGAGCGTCGCGCCTGACCGGTAGCCGCGACGAAAGCGGTGTTGTGTCGTCTGCGCTGTGCTCAGGGTGAGCCGTGCGTGAGATGATGCAGCGGCCGCTTCTGCAAGGGAACCGAAAAAGGGGTGGCAAATAGGTACCTATATAAGTCCTCCCACTCGTTGAGCGGTTGTCTTTTGTAGACTTTGACCCAGAACCCATTCCTCGGGGTACGAGCCGATGGGCGGGGGTTGTATATCTGACAGGGCATCGACAGTCCCTGTCACTTCTGCATGTAGGTTTTATACTCAGGTAGGCCACCAGTCTTGCTGGCATTGTCTCATTACGTTGCCGTGCGCTGAGTGGGCTGCGGGAGAGTGGTCGGACGAGCATGAGAGAAGTCTCGGGTGCGTGAAGTGACCCGGTTTTGCCGTTGAAAGGCGGTAAAGGACTCAAGACGCGTCCTGGGTCACCTCGTCTCGTTCCAGGTGCTTTTTTCATTGGGTCCAGCGTGGTGTTGATCTCGACCGAGGGGATAGTAGCGTAGTCGCCGTTTGAGAGCCCTTTCCCGTGGCCCTGTCGTGAGGATGGGTCACGATAGAGGATGAGCGGCGGTGTGTAGCCTCCTGCCCCCTTTGCGGGGGGGATCTCCTTTGAGGGGGATAAAAGTACAACATGTCATCCTTATCAATCCCCACACACACCCTCCTTGCTCTGCCCAATAGCATATCAAATATATCCGTAATACAGACTCCTTGACCTCAACCGTGCGGAAAACATTGACCACGGGCTGATTTATAGTATATATAATTTATCCATCACATTTTTTCTTAATAGTGGACCACCAAACAGGACTGATTCAAAACCCTGACGGTAGTACATTGCAGTTCTTAGTGGCTGTATGGTCCTGCCGCTTGGGCCTGCGGGTCTGGTTGGAGGTAGTTGTCCAAGGTCCGGGTGCTCTGCAATCTGAGCTCCTCGTTGGGCTGGAACTTTGTTGTTTCTCTTGTGGGCATATAAACTCATGCTAGTAGCAGTTAGTTGGCAACATCATTTTCTCTTATTCTAGTTTTCTATGGCTCTAAGGGATTAGTCCCTCATGGGCCATGATAAATGAAGGCATGGGCCGACCGCTAAAGAATTTATGGCTGGTTAGATGACGTATTCTGTTAAGCTTGGTCATGTGATAACTCATCGTGTGTGGTTAATATGCTACACAATTCATTAGTCAAACGTTTGATTACGGTATCCACACTTCGCTCCTGCGCATTGCAATGCTGTACATAAATGATAGCAAAATGGACCACACCGTTGGTGCAACATAGTTTGAAGTCCCTATCTTAACACTATCTTAAATAAACCTAAACTAAATATATTGGGAAGGGATATCGAAGCCAGTATATCCAAACCAAATGTCGATATATTGGTGGGTTTACCAACAGCGCCCTGAAACCACGCTGTTCCCGAGTTTTAGAGAGTCGATGTACTAACCGAAAACGATAGACGAGTCATATTATACCGCAAAGCTAAATAAACGAAAAACGCAGCTTGCCCCGTTCCAAGTCCACCACTTCCACTGCCTGAGCTGGCATATCTGACTTCTGTTCCTCCTCCACGCTTACACCCCACCCGGTTTCGATTGTTGCAGGCTCGTCATTTCATGATCAATGAGCCAGTGCCCACAGCGACTCTGTCACAAGTAATCGTGACTGTGAGCCTGCCCTTAGGTCGTCCGCGGTGTCCAGGGTGGGATCTTTACACCCGTCGATTGGGCTAAACCAGCCTCCATATGGCTACTTCTGCAGGGATTGCCGTGCCAGAGAGATACAATCAATTTCCCACCATAAGGCGATATTAGATTGAAAGTGGAGGGAATGCGAGACATCAGAGTCTTTTAGCCCCAGCTACCCATGTAGCCGAATGTGTGTCTGCTCACATCAGGCGAAATGAACCCTGTGTGTGGGGCGGATGATGAGGCGAATCCAAGAACTTATCAGAGTTAAAAATTCATAATATCAAATGCTAAATTTATACCAAAGCGTTGGCAGTATGGCATTTGAAAGGAGTAACCACGTACGTCTGAATCTAAAATTGAGAACCTAGCATGTAGAATCCCGTTCCCAGCAGATGTAAGGTTAATCAATCGTGTCGTTAACCAAGAGATGTAAAAAAAAATCCACAATATTAAATATGTATGTTCAATATTTTTCTGCATGCGTTAACCGTTAAGCCTGAGTTAACAGATGAATCTATCGTTGCAGTCCTTTAGGATGTCATAAATAAGGGGTTGCGGGCAGTTCCTTATCACATGTTGTCTGCCGCACCCCTTCAGGGACCAAGGAGAAACAGCCAACCCACAGCAGATAACAAGAGACCAGTGTGGGAACCGATACTAACCTCAAATGTTCACATTGTAAACAACCCTGCCAGAATATCAGGGTGACAGATAATACACGGAATCATTATGCTAAACCTAAATTCATAAAGAAAAACGTAAATGTTGATTTCTATCTCATCTCAGATGGTTATGGATAAACAATTTTATCGTACTTATTCTAGACTGTAATGTAAGTATGTCCGATTATTACCCTAGATTATGTGATCACTTTTAATGAAATGTCTGGTATGATATCTCTAAGAAATGATTTATTTGTGTTGTCATTTTGGTACTTAGACCTCGTCAGAGTCTGTTGTAGCCTACTGTGCATATCCACTAGTCTTGCTACCGCAGAGTAAAGGGGGGGGGGGGGTTCCTGTCCCTCCTGTGAAGCGGGCGATTGCCCCAGAATTCTTTAATAAGAAATCCCCAGCGCTGGTTACCCCTGGACTCTGCGTTACGCAGCGGTATCATGCTATGGACAACTTTACAGGTAATTTCATGTTATGGAATAATTTTTCCTAAATCCTGCGATCACCCTGTAACACTTGATACTTCCAATACAGGGATCTCCACCGATTTATACCCCTGGGTCGTCCTTCCTTTGGTTAGACCTCTTTCCGGTTCTGCGAATCCGGCTGTTTCTAATCATAGAATAGCCTACAAAGAACACCTGCATGCATATTGGTGGGGTACGATTATTATATCTTTGCAGTCGCTCCACTGAGGCAGTTGACCACGTGAACTGGCTGCAGGTGTTATCCCTGTGTGTTTGCACATAGTAGTAGCTGATTTATCGTGCAGAAACACTTTTACCATTTAGATTTCTAATGTTTTGCCAAAAAATAATGTAATAAAATTAATATATATTTTTATTGAATACAGCGGTGAGCTCGTAGCACCCTTCTTGTTGCACTAGTAAAACCATTCTCCATTATTCTTAATATGAACTTGTTATTTTAGTAGTTAATCCGCTGTGTCTATTTTAACCATCCTGGTTCTCTAAATAGTAAATGTTAACAACCAAGTGCTGTCTGCACTCCTGTCATGAATACAAAACACCGAAAACGACAGACGGTCGCAAGCAATGTGGGAAAAAAAAAAAAAATTATGTAAGCGTTCGGTTCTGCTTACTGCCACTTCCTGAAGAGATAACAGAGAATATTTCTAGCATAATTACACAATTAAAATGATGAGTGTTTGGGCATTCTTCTACTGCTTATATGGAAGAAGTCCAAATATGAGCGGACGGGATCCTACAGCAATGGCTGCTGGCCGTGAGAGAACTCAAAAGATGGCGGGCGCGGGGAAAATAAACTTGTCGGGCCTGTCAGCCTAACAAGCCAGAGCGGTGTGGGATAAGCGCGTGTGCGTCAGGATCTGCGAGAGGAAAATTTATTAATGCAGTTCATTTATTTATCTCTTTTATTTCTCCCATGGGGTGAGGATATGCACTCGCGCACACGCAGCGCTCACAACACACACACACCACACACACACACACACACACACACACACACACACACACACCACACACTACACACAACCACACACACACCATTCCGTCGCGCGCGCCGCTCGCTCTCAGTCTCTCCAGGCACACTCACACACGCCTCTCGGTCGCTTTCCTTTCTTTCTCTCTCTCTCTCTCTCGCCCACTGGCTTCAGCTCTTCTCCAGGCCACATTTCACACCCCGTCTCGAAAGGTCTCTACTATCCCTATCCTGTCCCTAATCTACCGTCATCCATGTGTTTGTCGTTCGTCCGTCCCCACTATAGCCAATGATATATGGCCAAACTAAAGATTATTTATCGTGCCCTTTCCGGGCACCTCAAATCCATTTCCAAAGGTTTCTCAGGGTATCATTTCCCCATGCGCAGAGGAGCCTATTCAACTGGTCGTCGTGGCTTCGTATCACCCGGAACTGTCTAATTACAGACCGTGATTCCTCTCTGGGTCGTCCCCTCAGAGCCCAGTTCACTTCATTCCACTTCATCTCCACTTCATTGTTCCACAACATTATTCCCAACATCATTCACCAGCAGTATTATCCACAAATATTATTCCACAGCCTTATTCCACAATACTTATGACACATCATACTACTTATTCACACAGCATTATTCCACCAACATATTTCCACAGCCTTATTATTCCACAACATTATTCCACAGCCTTATTTTTCCACAACATTATTTCCACAACATTATTTCCACAACCTTATTTCCACAACATTATTTCCACAACATTATTTCCACAACCTTATTTCCACAACATTATTTCCACAGCCTTATTTTGGCCGTCGGTGGTTTCGTATCACCCGGAACCGACTAATTACAGGCCCTAATGGTCTCACCGTACAGCGAGCCGATATTCGATATGCCCACGCATTTAAGGTCAATCTGTTTTTTACGGGTCCTAGTGGGTTACCGTGGAGATTCCCGTCCCCTTTGGACACCCCGTAGCGGATTGTTTCTTACCGTCTCATCTCCTAATGTGTTCCTATAATAAGTATGCAGAGTTTGGATTTTTATCAACAGGTTCTGGCCTACCTTTTGTTTTGGGGGGTCTCCGAGATGAGACTTGCAGGAATCGGTCCGGCGCTTCGGGGGGCCCGGGCGTGCTCTCTCCGTCCTCTGTGGTTTCCCAGTTGCCGGTTTCAATTGTGGAAAAATCACGTCGGGGTCACCAATTTTGTTGGGAAAATATCATCTGTCTAGCTACCTTGACCAGAGAAAATGAGACGGAGAGGTGATAAATTCTATCGACCGAGGGCTCTCGGATTTATTAAGTGAAATAGTAAAAGTGGTACAGGTATCAAGCGTGAGAGAGTCGAATATATTCTAAGTCCCTAACGCGCTGAAGTCCGGTCTGGAGCTTCGCCTCTTGAGAGTTCTGCTTCAGAAGAGCCGAGATGATCTGTGTGGTATGGGTCTTATGCTGTGTTTCTCCTTCCTAACCAGGCGTGTGTGTGCTCTAAAGGTAGGTGTTTGTGTGTCTCTGAGGACGACATCTTGACCTTGTGTCTCTGGGTTACCCTACATTTAATGAGTGCTCAGTGTTTCTTTCTGATCAGGTCTGCGAGGGGTTCTCAGGGAGTATCTTGGGAGTTATGGGTGCTATGTTATCAGTAGGCTGGCACCAGTGGTTCGCAAATGTGTGGTGCATTGTCTGAGTTCTGACTGGCCTTCGGTTCGGCCTTGAATCTGGAAGATGGCCGGTTACTCCTGCGTGGGTTTAGACAAAGATTAAAGGACTGGCCTTCGGTTCGGCCCTGAATCTGGAAGATGGCCGGTCACTCCTGCGTGGGTTTAGACAAAGATTAAAGGCGTGTTTTTATGTGTGGTATGTGGTGTGTTTGCTCGTGGTCCTCCTGCCCCTGGTTCGGCCTTGACCTGGAGGGGTGGTCGGTTGAGGCCTAGTGGTGTGAGATTATATGTTTCAGGTGGTGTGTTTCTTATCATGTGTCGTCGCTCTACGGGTTGTATGTGCTTCGCTCGTGTCCTCCTGCCCCTGGTTCGGAGCCTTGACCCTGGAGGGTGGTCGGGTTACTCATGTGTTGGCTCAGATAAGGGTTAACGGTGTGATGTGCGTGCCTCGTGTGGTGCATTTCTATCATGTGTCATGCTCATTGGATTGTTTTTCCCGTCACCATCATTGATTGTCATCGCACATATGTACTAGTGTTGGCTCATTCGCGAATGAACCGGGTCGAATGAACGAATCTTTAGGATGAACGAACTGAACCGGTTCGAAACGAAGCGAACCGGTTCCTTTCTCTCGTTCGTTCTCGTTCACCACCGACTTCACCGGAAACCCGACTGAACGAACGAACGAGTTTCCGGGAGCACGGACTCCCGCTGAGTCTGGCTGACTCAGCTTGTAGAAACCGTTGCACTGGCGTGCATTCCATGATGCGATTCACCACTACTACGCGAACCTCAGCCAGTTGAACGAACGAACGATTCGCAAATGACTCCTCCCAGACCCTCGACTCGCTGACAGTTCGTTCACTCACGTGAAGACCCCGAAGCCGCCGCCATTTGCGCCATTTCGAATTTCAGCCGCCGCCAGTCAAGTAATAATTCTATTGCATAGTAGGGCTTTGACTCCGAATGTGAATGAAGTATTGATTAGACAGCGATTTATTAGAAACCTAATAAACCGTTGGAACACGCAAGACCAGTAACCATAGCAACGGCGGTAAACAAACCTTGCAAAACCCAATCCAGGTCGTACTGAAGGCATGTAATGGTCAAAATATTATTAATAAATATTAGAATAGGCCTATATTCGAATATTCATAAACAAACAAACTTCGAATATGATTTTTGGGCTAAAGTCAAAGCCCTGGTATGTGTGTGTGTGTGAATTATTCTATAATTTATTTAGTTTGAGATTGTTTATACATTTCTTTATTCAAATCTATTTGAATCAGAATTATTTCATAGTGAAAAAGATGGCTATGTGTTCCACAGTTGACACAGTGGCTCATTCAGTGTTGAGGGATATAGGCCTATTGTAGCCCAATGTTAAAGAGGAAAACTCAAATGTGTTAGGCCTATATTGGCTTTGATATTGATGATAATAATAATAATAATAATAATAATAATAATAATAATAATAATAATAATAATACACATACTATTACGTTCTTAATAGGGTTACCAACTTGTAACGGCATCGAATTACATTTCCAAAGTAACCTTCCAGTACTGGAGCTGAATAAATGGCACACATTGTTGCATGCACTGCACCAGGAGTAGGTTATATATATTATATATTAGTTATAAGTAGGCTATACTTAGTTAGCTTCAACGATACACAATATCATATAATATATTATAATATAAATAAAAAATAACGATATAAGTGGAACGTCCATGTAGGCCTACGCAGCAGCACTACGCGCAGGTGATGCCGCATGATATGCCGCACGGCATATCATTAACTATGGTGTTCTTATTTGCGCGTGTGTCGATGGCGGAGCCGTAATGTTTAAAAACATACCGTCTTACCTAGACGTGTGTCGCTGCGGTGTGTGCGCATGCATGTGTGTTGTTACCTGCGTGTGTGTAGATAGCGGAGCCATCTTAACTGGGCAATTATGTTGTTGCCTTTGTCTTGACTTGCATGTGTGTGCGTGCGTTTGTGTGTGCACATGTGTGTGCATTTCTGTGTATGTTCGTGCGCATGTGCGTGTGTGTGCGGTGTGTGTATGCGTGCTTGCGGTGTATGTATGCGCTTTCGGATGCTGTGTGTGTGGGAGCTGCAGGCTGCTTGGCACATGCGCACTGACCAACTTGAGTAACTGGTGAGACAGGCCTGCTATTATAGCAGTACGATTATTCATGAATTATATTGGTAACAGATGTTTAAGTGAAGCCATGGAGACGCAAATGATGCTTTGATCACCAGGACAGATTAAGTCCCTTAGAATAACTGCAACTTTTAAATTTTGATAAAGCAGTAGTATAGTGAATTTCTCATTTAAAAAATCATTGTCTATGCATGAAAACTCATTATAAGCAATTCATAATCAGCCATATATGATTAAAAAGATGATTCAATAATGGTTCACTAGATGAATTATAATGCCTTATTGAAGTTACTTTGGTAACACACTATAATAAGGTGCCATAATGAATAGCAAACTAGTCATTACCTAACCCTTTGTTAATATTTGTTAATTGTTAAAAAAATATCTATTTGGCAAAAGTTAATCGTTTTTTTCCACTGACCACAGCGTGTCTCTAGTTAGCGTTATTTTTAAATATATTTACAATATATTAATAACGCTTTATAACCGCACAAATATTGTTGCAAATCATAAAGATTTTTGTGTGAGCTCAACTAAAGTTAGGGCTATCTTTGCTTTACTTAGTATTTATGTTATATTTAAAAGCTTGAAATGCTTCCAATTCAAGAGTACGAAATAATATGAGGTAATCAGTAGGTTAAATAGTCCTCATTTCGTTGAACTCGCACAAAATACCTAACTAACGGTTTATAACTCCCTGAACTATTGTTAATTGCAGTATTATCAAGTGGAAAGCATAATAAATACAGTGAAATTATTTTCTAAATCATCAACTTCCTAAATGAACTTATTAGATATTTTCTTATTATATTAATAATAATTTATAACTGATTCAAGAATGGTTAATGAGGGAGTATGGGAGAGTGGGGTAAGTAGTGCCAATTTTTACTTAAAGTGCCCTTACAGGTTTTGTGGCACAACTTACCCCCGGTACACGGGGTAAGTTGTGCCATTAAAGAGAGAATTCAATTGGGGTAAATTGTGCCATTTATAATTGAAGTAAAACAGATCAATTTTAATATCACAAATGATAATTCTATATAAAAGAAAGACAAATTCCAACACAAATTATCTTGTTAAACTTTTATTTAAAGTTTTAACAACATTAAAGGCCACTTTTCTATAACAAGGCCTTTACCGTCACATGACCACCTAATTGAGTCTCACACAGATATGAACTTCTGCTCCTTTCTGGCTGTACCACCGAGTTTTGTGGTGTGGGTAGTTTCTTGAGCACATCACCTCTAGGGATGACTCCTTCATCATTCTCTCTAAATGTGAAGATGGGCTTTCCATCAACAGACCTCTTACAACTTTGCTTCAGAAACTTTGCACTGATCACCTTCAACATTCTCCACCAATCCAACATAGTTATAGGATTTGGATTTTTTACCTGCAAACTTCACAATGACAAAGTCACCAGCAGACAGATCCTTGTCACCATCATCTTCATCACTCTGGACATCTGAACTCTCATAATCAGTGGCGTCACTAAGTGGAATCGGAAAGTCACTCTCTTCTGAGCTACTGGAGAGCACTTTCTTTTTGGGTTTGGTTGGTTTTGAACCTTTCAGGCCCCCCTTCTTATTTCCACACCTTTTCTTCTTTTCAGCCTTTTTCTTTTCTCTGCTGTGCTTTTGGCAAGGGAAGAATGACTTCTGGAGACACATAACCAAAGTGAGCAGATTCATCACACATATTTTTATGGTCATCCCTGCAGATCTTCATCTCCTTTTCAACTTGACGTATGGTCTTCCCCTTCTTTGCACCTCTTTCACTGCTCTTTCCAACTCCTCAAGAGTTGTTGGAACCCTGTCTTGTCTTCCCATTTGTATTTGCGTGGCATGATGGTCTAAGAATATCACATAGTTTTAGTGATCAAATTTAACAATACAATGTACAATAACAATAAAATACAATTAAGTAATATATTAGTAGAGAAAATCATAAATTGCGGTAAGGTTGTTCTACAACTTAACCCAGGCCCTTTGGCACAAATTACCCCAGACCCACCATTTTGAAAAAAATGCATCCCCCAGCTGTTACTAAAGCACTAAAACATGTGTGAACTGTTTTGAAAGTTATAATTGTTCAAACCCGGCAATCAAAACACCTTAATCATAGAAAATTTACTTTTGAGGGCAAAAAAATGTTTTTTGAACTTAAATGTGCTTACCTCCCAACCCATCTTTGCAGGATGAGTGAAATGGATGCCCCTTCAAAAATATGTGGCCACATGTCCAACTTCTTCTATGGTTTTCTAGAAAACAGAGGTGGCACTACTTGCCCCTCAGCACAAATTACCCCACTCTCCCCTATCTATCCAGGAACAATGAATGCTGAATTCAGTATTAAGTCATTATTTACAACTTTGGCTAAAGCAGTAGCCAGAGAGCTACTGCTACTGCTGTAGCTATTTGGGGTTCTGGGGATCACGTTCAGAAAAAGCTCCAGGCCAAAGACACACAGATTTCAGCCCCAACACCGGGCTGATGACATTTGTTTGATCAGTCAGTATGGAAGTTAATCTGTGTCATTGGATTTTGAAAATAAAAAGCCATTGAATTTCAAGCACTGAATATTTATGCCTTGAAATAATGTATCTGGATTTTTGCCTCTGAATTTAACTCTTTAAATGTTCAGCAAATCATTTTCACCTTTATCTTTTAATGTAAAAAAATCTAAATCAAATAATCAACCGTTAAAAAAACGAAAATATTTTTCAACATCCCCAGATTCAACATGCTGCAAATGTTATGAAATTCAGTGCTAACAATTCGGGGGATTCAAGGAAGAGCAATCCATCCTAGATGCTCGATAGCGGTCAAGCAAGGAGAGCGAGCGGGTGTTACATTAAGAAGTGTGACCCCAGGGGGCGCACTTGATTTGATTAGAGTAGCTTTTTACAGACCTATACAATGGATAGGGTGTTTAATATGGTCCACCACCGTTGCTTCTCTCCCCAAAAAAAGCCAGTCAGTGTTTAATGACGTTGATTTACCTTTGAGCATTTCCTATTATAGGCTACTGTGTAAAATGCTGTTAAGAATTTAACGTTTGTATCAAGAAAGAAAAACCCATCATCACAGCCGTTGCCGTGTCTTCCCGCATTAGAGTCGGGTATCCAACAAGTGATGCTCTTATTCCCGCTCACTCTCCTTGCTTGACCGCGATCTAGCATCTAAGATCGATTGGTCTTCCTTGGGTCCCCGGATGTTAACACTGAATTTCATGCAGTGAATTTTGCAGCTGACTTTGGCATGTTGAATTTGGGGACGGCGAAAATACTTATTTGAATTTTTTAACATTGAATATTTGATTTAGAATTTTTTAACATTAAAAAGAACATTTTTTTTTTAACATTTAAAGAGATATATTCAGAGGCAAAAAATCTAGACAGATTATTTCAATGCATAAATCAGGGTATCTGCAGGTTTCAGCAAGTCAAATTTAAGACTTTTTAAGACCTTTTTAATGCCACCTTGAATGAAATTTAAGACCGAAAAAAATAATAAAAAATCTATAAATATAAGCGATGGTTGGGATCCCACTGTA
This sequence comes from Melanogrammus aeglefinus, assembly GCA_900291075.1. Taxonomy (NCBI): domain Eukaryota; kingdom Metazoa; phylum Chordata; class Actinopteri; order Gadiformes; family Gadidae; genus Melanogrammus; species Melanogrammus aeglefinus. The sequence continues at coordinate 8,967 of OLKM01004039.1, read as the reverse complement.
CTACAAACTCAATGATAATCAGTCAAGTTTACTTTTTGTATGTTTATTAATAAACAAACTGATAAGCACCACTCTGCCAAACAGCTTATAGAAAATCTTGAGAGATCCAAAAACTTTGACATCCAAAACAAACAAACCAACACCAACGCCAGTAAAAACATAACCTAGGTGAGGGCAAAAATAAATTACATTTGGTCAATAATAGTGCAATAATAGTGCAATAATAGTGCAAAACCAGTATTATAACATCAACAACAAAACACTGAACACACACTCAAATGAGCCTCAGTTGAGCTTCAGCTGGCTGTTCTCATTCACCAGTTCTGCCTCTATTTTTTTCATTTTTTCTTTGTATCTCTTCCTGAGGACGTTTGACTTTGTGATGAGCTGGGCCATCAATGTGCCAGACTTCCCTTCCGCTTGCTCAGCAAAAATGTCTGCATCTTTCTCCAGACTCACACATACATCCAGGAGAGTTTTCTTCTTTTTTTTAAGTTCAGTGATGTGGTCTTCTGCAGCTTTTCTCTTCTGCATTTGTTCAGCGCTTTGCCTCTTCCTCCTCTCCAGGTCAAGGTGTTCTCTGTATCTTGATCTTGCTGATCCCACTGAGGTCAGCAGCTCCTTAGTGAGAGGGACATTGGCAACCCCCCCACAAACAGCAACATAGTCACATACCAGTCTCTGGGCGATGAGCGTGTCCTCCTGAAGGTTAACAGTCTCTACTTCCTTGTTTATAGAGAAGCCTCTTTCGACTGTTGCCTGCCCGTGGGATAAGAGAAGAAGATTCTGGCAGAAACCCCAGAGCTCAGGGTAGGGTTGGCTGAGAAAGCTATGCAGAAACACATCAAGCCTGGTTTCTATGGGCCGGAAGGACAGGAACTGCTCGCTTTTTAGCCTCAACAGACAGAAAGTTCTCCAAACTGCTGGATAATCACATCACCCTGTAACAAAACAGATAAAATGAAATTGTTATTTTGATGATTAATCATGAATATCAGCAGCAGACAGGCTTTATGTTCAATTGTCCATTTGCTGATAAATCAGAACTATTCTATACTAGTCATACCAGCAGAGACTCCTCCGGACAACTGCTTGTCTTGCAGAAACTTCTGCACTAGACTTTTCATTCTTCCCTGGCACCAGTCTGGGTCGGAGTACATGACTGTGGGGTCCAGACATGCCATCTGTCTCACAATGGGGTACTTCAGGGGGCTCTTGTCCTGGATTTTCTTTAGGATATTTGACATACCCTTCACGCAGTCCTTCCTAAACTGTAGGGCAGCAAGCTCTCCTACACTGTTCTTTCTCTGGAGGTCCTGACAGATGAGTAATGTGTTATAAATACAACTGTATGGCCTAACAATTGATTCTCTCCTGCCTGGATATGGACCATAATTTATAGAAAGTTAAGTAATAAAACTAAATTACCTTTAAGGCTGCCTCGGCACCCAAGCCTATGTCAGCTTCCTTCAGGTTGACCAAGTCTTTCTGATCAGCAACATCCAGCCTGACCAGCTGCAGTGGAGTGATGTTGTGAAGAACCTCCCTCTTGACAAAACGCCTAAGCACACTCTGAGAGGGTAACAGGAAAACCCATGATGACTGTGAAGCCAAGTACCTTTGTAAACCACATTAACCATAAAATACATTTTCCATAGTTATTTACAATAATTGCTCATCATCAAGGAATACTGTATATCATAAGAGTGTGAGTGACCAAAACAATCTTTCAGTAAAATTATTTTAAAGCATTGATTAGGGACAAATTTGAAGAATCAAGCTACCAAACTGTGTGGTCCATTTCTACATGCTTGCTCACACACACACATGTTTTGCTTTGGCTTGTTAATTTGTTTACCTTAAGCAACTCCACCAAGTCTTTGCAAAAGAATGGCATGACTGGTGCGTCAGTTTGGTACTTGGTGAGAAAGGGAGTGAAGGTCCTTGAAATAGCCATGAAGAACTGTAGCATAGGCAGGATGAGTGAATCCTGCTGGGCTGCTTCTATGGTGTCAAATGAAGCAGTTCCAGGGTTTGGAACCCTTCTTCGTCCTCACTTGCATCCCACATACTTCATCATTGATGGCCATACCTTGAATATAACATCACATTTGTGTGTATTTATTCATTATGCATGTATGTTTCATACTGTGCTGCACCTTGCAATATATGTTTTGAATGGTGCTATTATAATATTAAATTAAGTTTCATCATTATTACCTCTATGGCCCTTTCCAACACCGGCAAGTTCTCAATCCAACGATGCCCACAGAATTTTAATGGGAAGACCGAGGACTTGGTGATGGCGATGAAGTCATCCCTCCTTGCTGGTGCACAGTAGAAAAGGAAGTGCATCGCCCTCAGCACCTAGGTGGGAGAGAGAGATAATTTGTTACTCATTTCTGATGGGGATATGACTTTTTACCCATCCATGCAAAATACTGATGGCACTTTAGTGAAAAAGCTCCTTCACTAGAAGCATGTAAAGGAGCAATATTGTAGACCAGACACATTGACACATTAGCAGAGCTTGACAGAACCAACTGAACTTTATGTGTAAACAGTATATGAAACATCTTTAATAATTGCAATCAAATCCATGCTCCCTTTTTAACCCTTGTCAACTGTCCACTTACTGTAATATTCCAATTTCCCTTGTGGGACTACTTAAAGATTACTTTTCTTAGTTTTAATTATCTTACCTTCTCCACTTGCCACATGGAAAATCCACATTTGAATGCATTATGTAGTGTGTGAAGGCCACAGCTACCCACAACAACCAGCTGGGCACCACCATACTGCTCAGCGTGCTCTTGCTGTAGAAGCTCAAAGAACTTCCAATTCACATTGGGCCCATCCATGGAGATGGACACCATATTCCTCAGGTTCAGTTTCCGCGCACACTCCTGAGAATGACATGGATATGATCATAATGGCTCGACTGTCAAATAGTTCAGTGTAATTTAACATTCTGTCTGCACGCATTTCTCAGTTAACATTTAAGTTTCTCTCTTCCTCACTCATCTAGTCCCTCCATCTCCCCACCCGCTCCTGCTCTCCCGTTTCATCCCTCTCTATGGCTCTCTATATTGATCACTAATCACAGGAGGGAGCAATATGTATAAATAACATGTTTATTTACTATACCTATGCACTGTTCACTGAGTATTGACAAGAGTATGCTTGCCTGAGATGCAAAGCTTAAACATCAATGACCACTAGAGGGCGTTCATACCACAGACATATTTGTTTGTGCCCGTCGGATTAAAAAAAAAACAACAACAACTTTATTGTCCGTCACAGAGTGACAGGGCTCAACACAAACACCATACAGACGTAAAAACACACTTAAACCAATGAGATTTGGATTTTCCACAAAACACAATATATCGTGTAATATTAAATATAGCCTATTACTTACTTTGAAGTGGTGCAGTAAATCTTTGGCTGTTGAATGTCCCAGAAATTGAGAATCCAGGTAACGTGAATGTACTTGATCTCCAACCCAATATCGAACATGGACATCCAGCTGTTTCTTCTTCGTGCTGTGATTCAGTGTTTCATCGAACATTAACACATACCGAGACCCGTTGACTTGGTCGAAGAGCAGGTTTTGGATGTGAGGTGCTAATCCGTGTCTCGTAATATATGCTGTTTTGTCCTTTCCGCAGGAAAATGTATTAGCAACTTGAGAATCAGGAAACATCACTCGAAAAAGATCGCCAATCCCGTCATTTGAGGTGTAGGATTGATGTTTCACCACAGTGTGCAAGATCCATAACACCTCGGATTGTAATGTTGCTGTCCCGCCGAAGATTAGCGTCAGGTCAGTGCTGCTAGCGGCGGTTGTTGCTAGCTGGGGGGGCGCTGGACCCACGCAGAACTGAGAGATGCCCGGTGTTTGTTTTTGGCTCTCTGCCGCGATTTTATGCTTACCGCACTGCATGTGCGATTCGACCGCTCTAATTCCCATGGTGCCGAGTTTGAAATCCCTCTTACAAAGTATGCACCTGGCCTCCTCGGGATTGGCAACAGGCTTAAGCCAGCTTTTAAACCGGCTGTCCTCCAGCCAACGCTCGCAAAACTTGCACTTCCCCATGCTGACTGACCGGCGGGACGCGAGGAAGAAAGGAAGGAGTCCGCGCGCGACCCGACTATGCGCGCGACTGACACTGAAATCACTCACTGCACAACTTTTACTCAAAGACGTGCCCCGAAAAAAAAAAAAAACTGGCCCGACAATTTAAGACCACTGAGTACTGAATTTAAGACCATCTTAGGAATTTCTAATAAATTTAATACTTTTTAAGGCCTTAATTTTAGATACATGAATTTAAGACTTTTTAAGACTTTTTAAGGATCCGCGGATACCCTGATAAATATTCAGTGCTTAAAATTCAATGGCTTGAATAAAAAAAATAATAAGAGAAAGAGACAGATTTACTTCCATAAATTAGGCAGTACAGACCAACAAGGTAGGGGCTGCTGGCGGAAGCAGATTCCTAATCCATTGACGGATAGCGGAGAAGCAATGGACTCAATAACAGAGTAACAAAGTGACCTTTAGAACCAAAAGAAGGATGGTGGCTGTGATACCTGGACATGCATTAAAGCAGCCTGTATGAGTCTGCATGGACCTCCTTCCTTTTAAAGATGAAGGTTGACTTATTTATGAATTTGGACTTTTGAACTCGTTAAGGTGATGCAGGTGTCGTCGTTTATCCCAAATGGACTCTGTATCAAATAGATGGGGGGGGGGGGAATCAGCCACACGGGCGGTGATTTAAAGACATATTCAACTATTCTCCTGGGCCAGTGCCACGATATATGAAATAACAGCCCAGTCATTTTGTGGCATCATCCTAATTATTTCAACCACTTTTGCGATTTATTCCGCGGTGCAGCTCTCTCCGTCTCGCCGTGACTCGGAGAAAATCAATCAAGGCCTCTGGGATGACATCATAAGTGACTAAGCAACCAACACCAGGATGACATCACAAACACACGACTCAGTAGTGATGGCTGTGACTGCGTATGGGAGACAAAGAGGGTCACCTTTCCTCGTAGTCAAAATTGTAGTGTAGTCACCCTGCAGTAGCAGCGTAACGGCACTTCTTTAGTTCTTTATTGACTTTAGCGTCATCTTAGAGCATTAGCAGCCCTGTCAGTTCATGACTTGTCTGGGGAGCTCTTAGCTGTAGAGGGTAAAGACATCCACTAGTCACCCTGTTAGCTTGAGTTTCCCCGGCTCCTACCGTAATCATTTAACGGTTGTCAGTGTGCGATGAGCCATGAAGGTCAATAACACTAATTAAGTACAGACAGATGACTTTGAAAACTTATGTATCTATTCAAGAAATATGCACTGTTGCACTGGCAATCCAAAGGTGTAGTTTTTCCAATGTGTCCATTAATTTATGCTTTATCCATTTTATCAATGGATTCGGTTAAAATGATTAAAAGGCAAGTTTGGGGTAAAGGTTTCCAGTTAATTTGTTTTGTAATAGTGCTAAATGTAAACATTACAAAAGTATACAACCATAATCTCATCACAAAATCATTGACTAATAATAACAAACAACACGCTCATCTTCCTCTCTCAATTCGTCTGGTACGCAGTTTAGGTGTGAAGAACAGCCAACAACAACCAACGTGAAGAAAGCAATTATTTTTGGTACTTGTGCGCTTTTAACTGCCTGGATAGAAGTATTGGATTCCTGTAAGAGGGAGCGAGAGGGAGGGTTTAGAAACAGCATTATCCTTCCAACAACCTTCAGTCAATTAGATTCCCTGTTAAAAAACTCTGCTGCTAATGGGGTCTAAAGAGCTGTAGCTCCCACTCTGGCACGCGCCTCGCCCCCCCCCCCCCCCCCCCCCCCCCCCCCCCCCCCCCCTCCCCCCCCCCCCCCCCCCCCCCCCCCCCCCCCCCCCCCGCCCCCCCCCCCCCCCTCCTCCCCCCCCCCCTTCCTCCTCCTCCTCTCCCTCTCTCTCTCTCTCCCTCTTACACTCCCTCCCTCACACGTTCTCTTTCATTCTCTTACAACACACACACACACACACACACACACACACACACACACACACACACACACACACACACACACACACACACACACACACACACACACACACAGTTGCTTTTGGGTTCTGTCACTGCTAAGCCTGGCAAGGGTCCCAAGTATGTAAGTGACCAGCCAAATACCGCACCTTAACACTCCTTATGTAGTAGAGATTTGAGATGAGATTTTAAACCCATGCACACACACGCACGCACACACACACACACACACACACACACACACACACACACACACACACACACACACACACACACACACACACACACACACACACACACACACACACACACACACACACACTTTTTCTCTGATGTATGCAAAGAAGGTGATTGTGTGGGTGCAGTGGTTACCACATTAGTAATGTGTTTGTCTGCGTTTAACAGTCATCCCACACACGCTGGTCGGGCAGAAACATGCAGCGAGTGAAGTGAAAACAAAGTGAAACAGAAACAAAAACAAAGAGAAAAGACAAAACGGGGAAGTAGTGGGAAGCGGTCAGACACTGCTTGGCTGGGTGACCAAAACAGATCCCCAATTAGGAAACATCGTTAGAGGCTGTGCACAGGATAAGCAGCTGTTACTGTTTTGGACGCTTAGCCAAAATGGCAAGTGTGCAAACAGTGTTTGGTGAAATAGGGGAACTTATCTGCTACTAAAAACCAATAAAATGGGGAAGAAATGCTGTCGCCTTGCCAAGCACGGGCCTGAATGTGGCATTAGCATGAAAGCTATAGAGGCATTGAAGCTCATCACATCTACTCAACAGCAGAATAATAATAAGAAAAACACACCCATCCGGTAGTCCGTAGGATGAAACGAGAGATACAATATCATTTGATGATATGCGTGTGGCCGCTGTAAATGTCTTCCACAATGTGCAGAGGAATATGTGGGCAAAGTCCTTACAGATGGTAGAGTAGAGATGAGGCAACAGAGATGTTTTATCTGGCTGGAGAATATCTGCTTACTAACTACTGCCGCTGCTCCTCTGTCATCAACGTTATCATCCTCTAGCATCACCGTCTCTATCCCTCTCTCTATCTCTCTTTCCTCTCTCCTCTCTCTCACTCTCTGTCTTTGAGCTCTGTCCTGTGTTTCTGCTAGTTTAGATGGGTCACAAAAGTCTTTCTGGCTGTAAATCTATTAATCTTCTCTCCGGAGGCTGAGGGTCATAAATCCTGTACATAAAACACACGCACAGACACACACACACAAGCATGCGCACATACGCACACAAAGGCACACACACACACAAGCATGCACACATACGCACACAAACATAAACACACATACGCACACACACACACACAGACACACAAGCATGCACACACACATACACACACACACAAACATACACACACAAGCATACACATGTGCATGCACGGTACTCACATGCACATAAAAGGATCAGCCATTTCATTAACTCATTGTGTTTGTAGTGGTCTGTGTGTGTGTGTTTCGTGTGTGTGTGTGTGTGTGTGTGTGTGTGTGTGTGTGTGTGTGTGTGTGTGTGTGTGTGTGTGTGTGTGTGTGTGTGTGTGTGTGTGTGTGTGTGTGTGTATGTGTGTGTTTGTGTGTGTGTCGGGGAGAAACCGCAATGGCAGACTCTGATCAACACTGTCATTTTCGGTTCCATCCAAGTCCATTAACATTTTCTCAGTTTGTGAAATGTTATGCAGAAATCGTTTCTCTGTTTGTACTATATCTATTTGAACAGAGTTTTCGTTTACGTTTCCAACTCGATGAGCATAGTGGTCAAAGTTTATTGCAATTTAATTTCATGACCATCACACCTGCATCATCATACCTAATTTATTTTTCCTTTGTTCCATGTTAGGAAAAACCTCATGATAAGTTTATTATAGCAGCAACACAGCTTTAGCCACTAATGAATTGGAATAACCTTGAAACAAGTGATTAGGGTCCTTTTATGACTGCACAAGAGAGGCTGAAGAACTAAATCAGTTTTACAATATTGTTAACTCTAACCCCTTATAGATTCACGCAGTGAAGCACGGTGGGATCAAGGGAATCAGTGTCTTCACTTCCATCTGCAGATCTGCCTGACGGGACTCATGTTCACGACAAGGTTATGCTTAAAATGAAACGTTTACTTGCTAACTTACCATGAGATGTGTCGACGACTACGCTGTAGATAATGCTATATGGGGAAGCCCAGTTATCTATAGTCAAAACAACCATACCTAATACCTGTATGATAGTGTTGTAACTTTATAACATTACCTTACACTACACAATCGTTTTTTCCAACTTAAGTATATTGGATATGTAACAGATATTCAGGCTCTGAATTAGCGATGTGAGGCAGGGACCTAAAGAGGTGATCAGTGGTAGGCCTACGAGTCCAAGGTGCATCATGGTGAAGACCTGCCGGTCAGGCAGCAGAACTCCTCTATAGATGGCCTGGTCCAATCTCTACACAGAGGCCAAGTACCCATCCCTCCACAACAGCCTGACTAAAATGCAATTAAAGCAAAGACGTCTGACATTTCGAAATGTTCCCAAATGAACAGTTTAGAAGGATTTCCCACTAACTCAACAACAGTAACAAGCAGGTCAAGAAGTGCCTGACCAATGGAGTGCGGCGAGGGTGTAACGCACATCATCAGTATATAAGTAAGGGATAATGCCTGATGAGTTTTCCATAATCAGCCTTAGAAAGGTTCTTGATTATGGACACCTTGAAGGGCATTATCCTGCATATAGGCTACCATGGTCACTTGCCAAAGAAAAGAAATTAAGAGCATTCATTTATATTTTCATGTTTCATGTTTTACAATCAAAATATAAAGTTTTTCGCAAGCCATAATTTAGTTTCCCTGGTGTTATGTTGGTTGTGCAGTAATGACCAACGCAAACGAGTTAC
>OLKM01004038.1:0-26263 GCA_900291075.1 Melanogrammus aeglefinus | reverse complement strand
CTTTTTAATTATCAGTTCCTCAGTTGAGTGCTACTATCAGTAGGAGGCTTAATGTTGCTCATGTTGGTTTATTTTCTTTCTCTTTGTACAGGTTTACTCCAGTGGGAAATTCGCCATTTCTGCAGAATATGCCACGACAATGTCTCCCAGTTGCGAAAGGCACTTTGAAACGTTCCCCAAAGGAGAAAACCAAGTGTTGCAAGATGGGAATTGGTTTTGGTCCACCAACTATTTTACACTAAACTTGATTTTCAAGCCTCCATCCAAACCTTTCACAGGTCGCCCGTTCCAGTTTTGTGAAGCCCTTTGATTGGCAAGCACTTCCCGATAGAACCTGAGAGAACAAACGCTTCCGGAAGATGCCTTGCCGATCCAGAGCTGGAATCGCCGCGCGGTTCCACCAGTTCCCGAAAATTTAAGAACCTGCTGGACAAGTGGAGGAAAAGTATCCCTCTAAAAATGTGGGTTTATCAAGGTGTCCTTCAACTTCTCAACTTCCCCCTTAAATATGTGTCATTTCTTTAGCCCAAGGAAACTTCCGCCTTCAATTTCAGATTTCTCCCTTCAAGTAAACAACACGCACACGCACGCAAAGACGCCACGCACGCACGCACGCACGGCAACGCACGCAAAACCACGCGACGCACGCACGCGCAAACGCACGCACGCCCGCACCACAGGCCTTGGACTATAATCAGAATGCCACTTTGGACTGTCAAGAGCCGAGAGAATCACGGGCCGAAGTGAGCAGCTTTCCAATCATTCTGAGGAAGAGGACCTTATTTTCATCTTGAAGAAGACTTGGCCCTCTTGAAACGTCCCCAGCGGTTGGATGCGTACCCTGGGAGTGCCCAAGGAGACATAGTAGAGGGTACTGTGAGAGAACCACTCCCAGCTGTGTACAGCTATTCACTCACAGCTTAATACAGCAACTTCCGGCCTCAGCAGTCTGTGGAAAGACTATTTAGTGTTGCAGGGCTGACTTCAGCCCCAAAAAGAGCATGCATTGCTCGAGAAAACTTTTGAAAAACAGTTTGCTTTTGGCGGAGCTGAACAAAGCCCTATTTGGTAATTTCTTTGTTTTCATAGTCTGTGCTTAATGGTGTGGATATTGTGTTTTCTTTTCAGGAAATGTTTAATCAATTTGTTATGGTGGGTCCTGTTGCCAAGTTCTTACCTCGTTTATCTTAATTTTCTGTTTGTAAGCTTGAATAAAGCTTTTGTAACATGCCTCTAAAGTTGTGACTTTTTGGCACATTCCAATACTTAAGGGAAGTAGTCCATCATATCTTCCGCTCCTGAAACGTATGTTAATGCTCAGTAGTACACATATGGTTCTTTATTGTATTTGATTGTACTAATCATGCGTTCAATTTTCTCAATGGCATAAATGATGTCTGAAACAGGTGCATCCAATTTTTCCAACATTTAACGTTAATAGTCATTAGATGGGCTTTAGAAAAAGGGTTTTTGGTGGGGGGAAGTGCGAGCCAGTGTGCTATAGAGGTGTGCTGTGTGTGACCAATTCCGGATGGAATAATGCAGGACCAATATTCTTGTATGTGTAAGCATACTTGGCAAAAGTAGTTGTATTCTTTTAGGCCCTGTGGCACGGCCTAAGCTTTTTCCTTAATGGCATTTTTTCCCCCTTGCTTACCTTTTATTTTTATACTTTAAAGTATTTTTGTAGAACCAGTACTTTTATACATTTACTTAAGTAAAAAACTTGAGTTAATACTTCAACTTATTAATAAGTATTTTATACTTCTAGTTGAGTAATGGAATGTGATACTTTTGACACCTCTGATCATAGCTACATGTATAACGTTTGCAGCAAAAAAAACGCATGAAAATCAGTTAAGTATTCAGGGAGTTATGATTAATTAAATGCGCTGACACTTCATTGCGCCTGCCAAACAGATTACAATGAGAGGAGCGGGTGACCTGTCCAAGATGTCGGCCCCATGGCTCGTCAGCGCCAATATGCAGCAGTAGCGGTTGATGCGGCGTCTACTCTTTATTATGTCTATGGATAGGATGACCGGTTCAAGATGGCGGCCGAAATTCTCATATCCCAGCAGCCAATGCGGCGTCTACTCTTTATTATGTGGTTCGTTCCACTACAGTGTTTTATTTTTCACCGTTCATTGGCTGTAGTGTGTGGCGTGATGAGTCATGACTCAAGTGACCTTCCACCCCACCGCCGCGCGCGTGAAGTCCGGCAGCAAGGAAGGAGAACTCTTTGCTAGCAAACAGGCACACAAATAAAAACGAGTCAACAACATAAATGACGTAGATCACCTAATTGAGCACAGATTTGAGACCCTTAATCTGGAGGAAAAATGTGAGGTAAAACGCCATATGTCTTGTGTTTTCAGTCTGTTTTTGTTTTTCCCGTCTTATATGTTACCACTCCTGTGGGGTATTCCACAAAGCCGGTTTTATCACATAACCGGCTAAGTTAACCCGGGGTTTGCGGTAACCCTAGGTTTTCCGTTCCAAAATGAACACAGTATGTTAGTTACTATAGAACATTCTGCTTGAATTAAACCTGGTCGGAACAGGTTTTGCACAGGATAAGTTTGGAACATAACCCGGTTTTGGGTATTTAAACCTGCGTTCACCGCAGATTCCATGCGTTCACAAGGGCATGCCCTTTTGATGAGAGGCCTAGCTGTTGATATCGGAGTGCAAATTATTCATGCAATTATTCATGCAACCGGGACGATTAATAAAACCACGGCTCGACATCTTGGCATATCTGGATGACTTTTTGCTGGAGAGATATAGATTCTTGCGCAAATCATTAATATATTTAAATAGCCTTCTCCAGCCTTACATAGTCAACACTACCGAGGTCGAGGACCTGGACTCGGGACTATTTGCGTAGCCCTCTGTTTTTTGCAAAAGGTAGTTGTATCTATGTTGGAGATGCTGAGCACATCTCAGTCCTTTCAGATGACCCATCCACGTCCGGGCCAAGATTTTCATCGGCCTCCTATCATACAAAGAGCAATATTGGCTACTATATATAATATTTGGCTATTGAGTACTATGCCGAAAGGCGCTTACAACAGTAGTTGTAAGCATAAAATAGTCCTAACTGATTACATCCACTGGAGAATGTTCAATCGGAACCGCTGTCTCCATTACAAGTGTAACGCGCTCAATGATGAGGTTGATTTCTTGGTCTCACAATCGATTTATTTGATCATGTTTTCTGTAACAGACAAAACACATTCGTTTCTGTCAACAGCTTGCAATGAACGTCTTTCATTCAGAACTCGCGATACAATCTACTTCGTACTGTTATGTTCATAAAACATAACAGTATGATCCCCTTGCATGGTTACGTGACCTTAATGGTGGGAGCCATCGGCTAACCTACTACTACGAGCCAATGAGTAGTCCGCAATAGTGTTGGCTCATTCGCGAACGAACCAGTTCGAATGAACGAATCTTTAGAACGAACGAACTGAACCAGTACTGGAGCTGAATAAATGGCACACATTGTTGCATGCACTGCATCAGGAGTAGGTTATTTAGTTATAAGTAGGCTATACTTAGTTTAGCTTCAACGATACAGCGATTCATATATATATATTATAATATAAAATAAAAAATAACGACATTAAGTGGAACGTCCATGTTAGGCCTACGCAGCGAGCACTACGCGCAGGTGTTGCCGCATGATATGCCGCACGGCATATCATTAACTATCGTATTATCTCTGAGGTAAAGTAAAGCCTCAGGTAGTTTGTTACATCGTTGCCATACCATTTGATTCACCGGAATCTGAACGGAGGAGTAGTTCGCGAATCAGTCTAGTTTCCGGTAGCGGTGGATCGCATCATGGAATGCACGCCATTACACGGTTCTCAGCTGAGTCAGTCAGACTCAGTGCTACCGGAAACTCGACTGAACTGGGAGGAGTCATTCGCGAATCGTTTGTTCGTTCAGCCTGGTTCCCGGTAGCGGTAAATCGTATCATGGAATGCACTCCATTGCACGGTTCTAAGCTGAGTCAGTTATGCCCCCTTTCCACTGCGCGTTTTCGCGATGGTACTACACGGCTCTGCACGACTCTACCCTGATTTGAGAGCTTTTCCACTGCGGATTGGAGGCGGGACCCGTTACGATTTTCTGTACCTGTTCGTACCTGTTTCAGAGGTAGGTCTAACCGGTACTTACTCAGGGCGCTAAATGTCACGTGAACAGTGGCTGTCACTGATTGGGTTAGATGAAATGACGTCATATGTGCGACGAAGCGCGGGGGTCTTTAAACATTCACCCGTCATGTATGAAAACACAACTGCGAGAGCAACAACGGCAAAACGATAAGAAAAATGGAATCGCTACAAGCCACAGAGCAATCAGCAACAGCAGTACTACCTCGATGTCGTCCAGTGCTTCCATCATTGTTTACTTTTTCTGACCGCGGCATGGCACTTTCTAGTCGCCTGAACACCTCCGACTCCGCCTTCCAACTCCGCCCAGTTCCAGGCCACGGTTTTGTGTGGAAAAGGGAAAATTTACTGGTACCATGCCGTGTAGTGTAGGGCTGCACTAACCGCACCGAGTAGAGTCGGGAACTATTTTGGTGGAAAAGGGGCATCAGACTCAGTGGAGTTAGTGCTACCGGAAACTCGACTGAACGAACGAACGAAATCGATTCGCGAACGACTCCTCTTGGCGAACTAAATCACGCGAACTGGTTCACGGAAACGAATCACTAAATCCACCTCTAGTCCGCAAACACATCATGTCTACTTATTAACCTATTATTATTATCATTATTAACCTTTAAATGTTATATTACATTATATTAACTGATAGATATCATTGTGCACAAAACTAACACCAGCTCACCTGTAACAGACAAAACACAGCAAGCAGTTTCTGGCAACAGCTTGCAATGAACGTCTTTCATTCAGAACTCGCGATACAATCTATTTCGAGCTCTGTTGTTACGTACATTAGCGCTGCTGCCCCCTGGTGGAATGGATGGTGCAATTACAACCAACCTAATAGAAACTGGTTGAACTCAGCAGAACTACTAACGCTCCTGGACCCAGGGTGCCACACAAGGACCAATCCATCTTGAATGTCTTTTTACGATTGACTTAAAAAAAGATCTCATTTAAATGCAGGAGTAACAAATTTAGTATGACAATTTAAATGCTCGACTGACAAAATATACCAATACGATGGTGGGGAAATACCAGTTTGTATGTTTTTATACTTCATTTTTACTTGATCCGCTGACCGCTTGGGAGCCATCAGAGTACATATTTTTTAGAAGAAAGGGGATATGTGGTAGGAACGTTGAGAATGCTTAACTGGGATGTTTATAGATTCATGGCTCAAATATTAAGGATTATGCTTTTGACATGTAACTAACGCATTTACGCGGTCAGCGATCTGCTTTAGGCAGATCGCTGACCGCGATCTCTGGGTTACAGAGGCTTTAGCGTTCTCTTTTCTTGTAATAATGTTCTTTGCCTTGTCAGAGCTCTCCAGGAGAACCTGGAGTTCCTTTTCATTGAAATAAGCGGCCATTTTGCCATTTCGATTAGGGTTTTCATGATCCATACATCACGTCTTTATAGGTTTGGCGTGGATGCGCACAACCCTGTGTTGATTGAACTAATGCATAACCCATGTGGTGGAACCGACACCTCTGGTTTAGTTGGCACAGGCTCAATCAACCTAGAGTTCAGCGTTAACTCTGTTTGTTAAACCTTCGTTCGTGGAATACCCAACTGGCCTGCACCTTGTTGTGATGAGTTGGCTTTAAACCAAGACAGGCCATATCTTTGATTTCTTCTCCAGGACACTGCCTAGGCCTATGGGAGGTGTACTCCATGGTCAAATGATATTGGGTTCTTATAGTAGCCCTTACAGCTGTTTGCAGTAGTATCATTTTATTCTGAGGTTTACGGAAGCTTAGTTTAAAGTTTAAAAACTATACTTCATTATGTTTGATGTCAGCAATAAAAGATTCAAAGCTGCACTAATGCACTTTATTCATTAAATATATATCTGATACATGGAGAACAGTCACTTAGTTCAAAAACAAAAACCCCAGCATAGTGAATAGTGTTAAAGTATATTTGGGTGTCAAGCAGCAAAGCTGCGAGACAACATATTGTTTTCGTACCTTTTCCTATTATTATTATCCTTCAGTAGGAGTCTATGGCAGCCCATAGAACGCCTTGGTGAAAAGTTGCGAAATTTAGCACACTGGTTCAGGATAGTCCCATTAGCCCATGAAGCAAATATCAGGTTGCTAGCTCATCAGCTCTAGCGCCACCATTAGGTCAAATTTGGACATGCATTCATGTTTATAACTTTTGACTTATTCATCCAATATTCACAAACAAGGCATCAGAGGATTCCTTGATCCAAACCGAGTTCAACGCACCCTATGTCATCGATTTGCACCATGATGGATTTTCCACCATCTTGGTTTATATCAAAAACCTTCAAAATGCATCTCCTATCACACATTTTGTCCAATCATCTCGAAACTTGGCACACATGATCTTCAGGCCATGCTTGATAAGAAACAATGAAAGATTGTTCAAATTCAAAATTGTTTGGCTGCGAAGTCGCCAAACAGGAAGTAAGCCAATATCTCATCAGCCCTTTGACATATCATAACCAACCTTGGTACATCGACCCATGACCTCATCGTGGTGACACTCAATGCATTTGGTGACCTTTGACCTCTAGGGGGCACTGGTTTTAATGTCGATGTGTTTTAACTCCTCCCTGTTCACGTGAGTATATTTCAAACAAATGTTCAATGTGATACTGTCAAACCTTCCCGTATAGCTTGTCAATGATTTCTCACGGAAACATGCGCGACAGCCAATCAAATTCGACCGCAAAGCCGCCAAACAGAGACATATCACAAACAAACTTGGTACATAGACCCATGACCTCATCATGGTGACACTCAATGAAATTGGTGAGCATTAACCTCTAGGGGGCGCTATAATTAACAAATACGTGTTTTAACTCCTCTCTCTTCACATGAGTATATTTCAAACTTATTTCAATGTCTGGTGATACTGTCCAACTACCCCATATATCTAATGAAATATTTCCCATGGCAATATCAGATATTGGCCGCCATGTTGAAAGTTGTCAAAATCAATATTACATATCCACAGGCCATAGATTATGTCCAATCATCATAAAACTTGCCATATATGATCTTCAGACCAAGCTGAACAAATGTGCCAAACAGCTTTTGCGAATTCAAAACCATTTGGCCGTGACAGCTTTGCAACAGTTCAGTACCAGTCGAGGATCCATTTGTGTTGGCGGTGCGAAATAAATCAATAAATAAACAAACAAATGTTTAAATGGATGTTTCAATTAATGGTGCTTGTAGAACTGTTGTATAAAAACAATATCACACTCAAGGTCATGCTGTTAGTAAATATCAGCATGGCTGTGATACAACGCACTCCCTCTCATGTGATATTGCTTCAAAAAATGAAATGAAACTACAAAAACAGTGTGTTTTCCTCATTGGGATCTTTATTATTAGATGAACAACTCAGTTAAACCTAATCTAACAATGGAGCCTGCAGCTCGAAGCCGGTACTCATAAACATAACTAAAAATAAACACAACCCTAGTTTCTTCCCAAAATAATAACAATAATATAAAAAAAAAATCATGTTAACTTAACCAAAAATGTATTATACTTAATTCGGACAGGTTTTGCCAAATGTAACGCAAAATATTAAAAAAGGCAGAGAAAGAAGGCAGAGAACAATGAATTAGGCTTAGTAACATAGCTTCTGAAAATAGAACCAGTAACTCACACAACTTCAGCACCAGTCTACGGATTTTTGTTCAGAAAGATGAGCAGGTTGACATGCTCTGGGGTCAGATGTGACCGCGGCCTGGTGACCGTCAGTCCAGCCACCGAAAACACCCACTCTGAGGCGACCGACTTTCCCGTGATACCTCCGTGCTAACTTGGCAAAGCGGGGGAACAACTTTCCACCATAGGGGTGCAATCTAGGGGCCCAGAAAGTTATTTAAATCTGCTTCGATGCCAACCTCGCCTTGAGTGGTAGGCCTATAGTGCTCCCCAATAAGTCATTTTTTACATCATAATGGTCCCACACCAGACTTCGCCGTGGCCTCGTCCGCTTCATGATTACTTTTGAAATCGCCGTATTCCAATGTCCATACTATCCGTACTTACTAGCCTAAGTTTGAGTACGTAGGGCGTTACGATTCAGATCAGGCGAAAAATAAGTGTACTAAAAGTGAAAGGAAACGGAAAGTGTACTCAAAACGGTCAAATCGCGAAGTGTGTGGCGATGTACACTTTTCGTACTCAACGGCAGTCATCTTAGCTACGTAGCGGAAGAGGGCGGAGCCAGGCTGAGCCAAAGTCGGTGCATTTTCCACATAGCCTGCATTATTAGTCATTTTGTACTTTTCATAGCTTTTTATAGCTGCTAGGCGTAAAGAGTTCACCGCTCAAAGCGGGATGTTTATTGCGGGGGAGGAGCCGCAAATTTAAATATTGCCCCCGTGTGGTAAAATGTTTAATTGCACACAGCATTAGTTTAATCAATGAAACATTTACGTAATCTATGAAATTCTTAACGATCAATTAGTCGATCGTCGATTAATCATGCCTATCCCTAGGGACAGCCAATCAAACTGGACGGCAAAGCCGTCCAAACTGGACGGCTTTGCCTGTCCTCTTTAACATATCATAGCCAAACTTGGTACATAGACTCATGACATAATTTTGGGGACATCCAAACAATTTGGTGACCTTCGATCTCAGGGGGACGTCAAACAGGAAGTGAGCTCATTTCTCTGCAAGGCCTTCATGCCATCAAACCAAACTTGGTTCATAGTCTTATGAGCGGATGCTTGTTTACATTGTGTCTCTGTTAGGGATATTGTTCCGAGTACCCCTATGTATTTGTGTCATTTGTTCTGTCGGGCAGACGATAATGCGCCCTTACCACTAGGTAGGTTCATTTTTCCATTTGGTAAACATTGGCGCGTACTCGCATAATGCTCTAGTTCATTCCACCAGCCGTTGTTATTGCAGATTACCGAGATGGACGTCATGTAGCCACCTAGCCGATTACGTCCATCCAGCAGAATTAGTTTATCGCGTCCCATTATGCTTGACACCCACATTGCTGCATGCAGCTATATTTTTATTTGTAATGGTTGTGATGGCCCCAGTACCTACCTGCTGTCCTGGCAGGTCCTTGTGGGTGGAGCTGAGGGCTGAATAGAGAATGGGAAACACCAAGCCAGGGCTAAAAACAGCATGGTGGGACACTGACGTGTAAGTAAGACCAATGAAGGAAGCTCAAACTCTATTTTGAAATACTTTTGCTTTTTCATGAAAATTGCCATTTTTATTTGTAATATATTAGGGCTGTAACCTTTCCAAAAATGAACTACAAACAAAATTAATATGCCCCGTAATTTGTTTGAATATATTCTAATACCCGCTCCACATTAGCTTGGTTTACTGATCAAGAGGGTATACAATAGTTCAAACTGATAAAAAAGCGCCCTCTGCTGGATAAGAAGGGAAACAAATTTGTAATATGCTTATGAAACTGCAACTCCATTATCTTGAAACGTGTCAGCACTAAATCAGTTACAATAAGTTTGAAGTATGCAAGACAGAGAGGAACACAGGTCATTTTATATTCTATAATCAAATATTAACTATTGCTTACAAGCAGTACAAATATATGGATCAATTTTGTTTGGATGGATGTCTGTATGCCTGCAAAGCCAGTAGCAACACATTAATAAAAGCGAAGGGGTCTACCATTTTTGTTGAAATATTTCGGCAGTTTATACGCTGTTTACCGTATTACTGCCCTCCACAGGTCAGATGTTGAACTTGATTTTTACAAACAGTCCTGTGTTGTGCAGGATAGCCGGGAGCAGAGCAGAGTCAACGCCTACAAAGATCGCCACGACTGTGAAAACAAATGGGTGAAGTCATGAACACTGGTTCGTCATTTAAAAGAATAAAAAATATTAGCCTAGCCCCACCTGTTTTTTACAGGTAGAAACGCCACTGGACAGGGAGGTCAAATTAGAGAAAGTGAAGGGATGGGTGAAGAGAGATAGAGCAGGGGTGGTGAGAGAAAAAGGGGGAGGGACGGAGGGAGAGAGGCTGAGGAAGGGGTTAGAGAGTGAGAGGTTGATAGGGAGGGGGATTGTGGTTGTGAGAGAGAGGAAGAGATTGATAGAAGGAGGAAGGGAGGGATGTGAAAGAATGGCGTAGAGGGCGTGAAGGGATATATAGAAAGGGGGGCGAGTTGTCGTGGGGCTAAACAAAGAGCTGCTGCTGTGGTCTGCGGAGCCTCGGTGGTCTCGGAGAACCAGAGGTCTTCTGGCTTCGGGGTTAATCCACTTAGCCTTGGGGTCTGCTGCCCTCTGCACTGCCACCTTAGCTCTACAAGCTGCTTCCTAAAGCCCCCTCCTCGGTCCCCCGGCCCCGAGAGGCTCTCATTATCAAAACTTCAATGTTTCTTACTTTGTTTGACCTTTTTTTTATCTGTTTTTTTAGGCGCCACTAGCATAGCCTGGCCAGTGATGTTAAATGTCTGGTAGACTTAAGTTAGGCTTAAGCCCAAAGCACACGTATTGCTTCTCTTATTTTTCCACGTGCACCTGGAGTGCAGACGTAGCCAGGCTTGATATGTTCACTGATATAGTTCCTTATAGGACTCATGTCATATATGTACCTGGATGCTTTGGGATTAATGCATGTTAAGTATCACATTATGGTTGTTTTTGCTCTGAACAGATCAATACCTCTCTCTATGTAGAAAACTTTGATTATAGAGTCTTTGCCACTTCAGGTATATTGGGTTTTAAATGTGGACTAGAGCTTCTGGTTGCCCACAATGGCTGCTGCTGCCACCGCAGGACCCCTAGCTTTCAAGGAGGCTTGCGGCAGAAGTCACAGTTGCTGCTGCCCGTTCTTTGGTTATGCCAATGCCCGTCGTCGTGGTTGTCAAGCCGAAGAGCAGCGCTGGATGTATATGAGCAGGAGGAGCCACTTCAGCTGAGGAAAAGGAACGGGGAAGAAGAGGAGGAGCAGGTGATGAAGAGGAGGATAAGGTGATAAAGAGGAGTTCTTAACAATGTTGGTGATAATAAACCAAAGTAAAATAGAGCAGTAGGCTCTCTATCTGATTTGTCTGATATGAAGATACAGATTATTTATTTTAACACCTCAGAAAATTCTTGGAATGAACAAAAGAGTGCAGAATACTAGTGGGAAGGCATTCCACCGATTACACTAATGGCATTTATTGATTCAGTAAGGCGTATGTAGCAATGTCCATAACTACACGCCACCGAGGGGTCTTTTCCTGGGCTCCTCCAAACAAAGGTTGCAGGGTGGCAGAGGTGTCAACAGTACAGTATTCACATTCATTACTAACATTCATTACTCAAGTATAGATTCTAGGGTTTAAAAATATTTCTGTAGAAGTAGTTAAAGTGTAAAAGTATTGGTTTCAAAACTACTTAAAGTATAAAAGTAATGTAAGGGGAAAACTTTTTCTTTTGCACCTACGGTTTGACTTTCTACCTGCCCCTGGAAGGCTCTCCTGAACGGTGACCTGGCTCTTTTCTTTTTGGATATTTGTCCAAAAAATGTTTTTCCCATTTCCTCCAAATGTTGGTTATTGCTTGAGTTAAAGCCTTGCTTCAAATAAATATTTTTGAACATTAATCTGCATTTGGATTCATTTTTCTCATACACGTCACATTTTCAGCCTCGAGCATTGAATGGTCAGAGGAACCGCTTTCACTCTTTGCACACAGACACCAGAATAACCATGTCTGATCCCCATGAAATATGTAAGTATGCAGCAGGTTTGTAGGTATGCAGCAGGACCTGTACAAAAATGAGCACAGATATAACTATGAGAGCCAACTCTTTGAAGTCTTTCTGGTCAGTCATTGGAGGAGATGTACTTGATGTCCCCAGAGACTGTCTGGCTGCAGGGCGATTACCTTTTGAGCTGCAGGAGGGCCGTCATCACCCTGCTGCCCTAGAAGAAATGTTTGCAGTAGCTAAAAAATGGATGCTAGACTGTCTACTGAGTACAGAGTAAAAGTTGTTGTCCAAAGTGTTGGCTTCGAGGCTGGGGAAAGTGACGGCAGCGGTCACCCACATGGACCAATCCTACTGTGTGTCCGCCAGGCTGATCAATGACAAGTCCATGTACATTTTGTATATTTTGGAAGTCTCTGGTTCATTGGTAGTAGAGACTGGTCTTATTTCCATTGAAGGGTAAAAGGCTGTTGACTGGGTGTTGACAAGGTTGAAAACTAGTACCTGTGGCATTTGCTTCAGGCCCTCGGGGTGGGGGGGTTAAAGTAGCGTATTTCCTCTGCGTACAGGTTCAAACAAGACTCAATTAAATGGTGGCTCTGACAGTCCCTGTGGGTCTAATTTTGGTGTGAAGTGTAGGGCACACTACAAACCAACGTCAAGAACAATGGACACATGGAGTAGTGGCTGTTAACTATTCTATATCAGTGTTTAATTTTGTCCTCATTAGAGAAGCTTTTTTAGGGCATTCGGGGAATCTCCTACAAACCTTTTTTATGGGGGGGGGGGTTATATAGGAAAATGTGAAAGCAATCTTGACATTGATTTGTGTTTTTGATCCGAAGTTTCTGGTCAGGGATCTTGATAGGTTCTACAAAGACCTAGAAAGGTTGAGCAGTAGGTGTGATGAGGGCGCTCTGTGAGGTAGAAGAACTGGGCCTGAAGGAACTGTTGACAGTTTGTTTTAGTTTGTTATTTATCTTTCAAGTGTTATTTTCACGTAAGGCAATAAGGGGGGGACGTACAATAATTGCAAGACAGTTGATCACCCCCAAGGTCCCAAAAAATAGAGAAACTAGGGCCGATATTTCCTGCCCCTTGGGGCACTGTGTGGGTGTGTGTTGTGTGGTTTTCTCATGCACAGGAAAACCAAGGAGAAGAGAACCAGTAAGATAAATACAAAAGGATTGGCCATATGGATGGGACGCTTCTCTGCCGTCAAGACTCTGCACGTAGTCGGAGGGACTCTGTGCCGATTCACCGGACTCCACTCCAGACAGATCAACCACTATGAGAACGACAACACCGCTGACTGGCTTCACGATACCGACAACGCTTGCTCTGTCTCTACCTGTCCAGATCGCCCTACTCATACCCAAAGTCAACTCTTCCGTTTGTCGAGGGACGTAGGCAACCGGACGGCTCCCTGACACAACTGGTTCAGTAAATAACGTTTTTTTCCAAGTTTTATTCATTTTCCTTTGTTTGTTTGTTCGTTTCATATACAGACTTCTGTTATTGTATTGTGTTCCCCCTCCCCTTAAGGGAACTCCAAACAGGGGGTTAGTACCTCCTCCCGGTCCTGTGTCTGACAGTAGGACTGGTGGAAGCCAGTTAACTTTGGGTGTGGGTTTGAATAAAGCCCCCAGGAACAGTGCACACTTCCGCAATCCATCAGTGCTCAGCGGCCAAGCCTGGTATTGCAGCTATTTATGCGGGCTGTGGACGGGTCCCTCGATTCAAGGGGCCCAGAAGTAGATATCTCTGTTCACTCCAATACAAGTGGGGAACAGGAATGTCTCGTAATGAAAGAATTGTTGATTCAGCCCGGCATCCAAGAGGGCTCAGTGCACGGCTCCGTTAACTTCTCGTGTCCAATGTTTTTCCTTTTACTTAAAATGAATGATGTTGATGGTTTTTAGGCACTGTGTTGACTTTTTATCACTTAAAGTCTCAGAGGGCTGTGTAGACAGACCTCTCGCTTATGATGCTATAATGCTAACAATGCTGGACAACGAGAATATTTCTGCATCCAGTACGTCATGCACTCGGCCGTGGCTGGCTCCCATGATGCAGAAGCAAATCTCTCCTTGATGTTGCCCTGCACCATTGAGCAGTTTTCATAGGAATGAAATGGGCACCATTTTTTAATCCGCTGTCCTTTCTTTAATATGTCCATGGTTAGAATATATTATGGGTTGGTGTGTTTTTGGAATTGGGTCCCCCCTCATGTGTGTGCCGTGTAAACAGTTAGGTAGAGTTGTGGGCAGTTTATGCCATTTGCCATGCTTACGTTTGCAGTGAAACTTACTTAGCGTCAGCCTCTGGGCTTCTGGGCTATTGTTGGATTTAGTTCTCCTTATAGAAAGTGACTCATCTCAAAGTGCATGAATTTATATCAAATAGAGTTGTTTATCTTTATTCTTGACTGCTGTTGTGGTACTTAGGGGAATCACAATCATAGGTTAGAGAGTATCTCGTGACATTTTTGCCTTTGGTTTTAAGGTTGTGTTGGTACAATGTATTATATGAAATATTTGAAATAAAAGGGTTTAAATAAACTTTCTCCGTAAAACCCTTTACTACCCTGTGTCTCCATTAGAGGTGGATTCAATGATTCGTTTACGTGAACCAGTTCGCGTCAGTCAGTTCGTCAAGATGAGTCGTTCGCGAATCGTTCGTTCGTTCGTTCAGACCAGTTTCCGGTTCAGTCCAGTTTCCGTTTCCGGTAGCGGTGAATCGCATCATGCAATGCACCCATTGCATGGTTCTCAGCTGAGTCAGTCAGACTCAGTGCTACCGGAAACCCGACTGAACTGGTTCAGTCGAGTTTCCGGTGAATCGAATGGCGAATCGAATCACTTTATCCTGAAAGTTGAGTCAATATCGTTAATTTTATATATTAAAAAAATACCCGATATAAAGGAACAATGTGAAACCCTAACCCTAAAATGTAAACACCAGGCTACTTGACAAGAAAATGTAACGGACCACCTGAGGCTTTACTTCACCTCAGAGATAATGCGTTAGTTAATAATGATATGCCTTGCGGCATCACCTGCGCATAGTGCTGCTGCGTAGGCCTACATGGACGTTCCAAGTATGTTTACTTCATGTATCGTTTGGAAGCTAACTAAGTAAAGCCTAGTTTATAACTATAACCTGCTCCTGGTCAGTGCAAGCAACAGTGTGTGTGCCGTGAGTCGCCTCGGTCCCTCGTCTTCCTGAACGAACTGTCTGCGAGTCGTGGGTCTGGGAGGAGTCAATTCTGAGTCACGAACGACGCGAACGAGACGACGGACCGACAGCGAACGAGACGACCGACCGACGCGAACGAGACGACCGACGCGAGACGAGACGACCGAGCGCCGAACGAGACGACCGACGCGACAGCGAACGACGCGAACGAGAGAGAAGAACCAGTTCGGGTCGTTCGTTCTAACGATTCGTTCGTTCGAACGAATCAGTTCGCGACCGAACCACCTCTAGTCTCCATCCTCTGTCAATTCCCCCCTTGCTGTTATTTACCCATTTCCCCTCACTCTGTCTCGTCCTTCTCTTATTTTTCCCTCTCTCACTCCCCCCCGGCCACATCTCTTTTCTTGGCTTGTACTTTATTTCTGCACAAGAAAATACCTTTTCTTTCCTCTGCCTCCATCTCTCCCTCTCTATACATCTGTCCCTCTTTCTCTCAGTGACTGCCTTTGTGTCTCTCTCTCTTCCTCTCCTCTGTGCTCCGTCACTCATTAGCTCTAATCTAGTTATTTACATTGACACCATGGGTCTGTTGACCTACTTGGCCTCGGCTGCTGCTGGTGTGTGTGTGTGCGTGTGTGTGTGTGTGTGTGTGTGTGTATCCTGCTGGTGCACAAATGGCATGCTCCCTTATAACACAGCACCGTTTGATAATGTAGAACACAAAGACACGAGGAACCAGACCAGAGTGGAGCGGGGCTGGTTACTGTGACCCTCTGCTGAAAGCTCTCTCTGTCAGACAGCCTAATGACTGGGCTAGTAGGGCTACAACCTCCAGTGGGCAGCTACAGTTTAGATGAACTTAAGCCATCATCTCCAACTCTGTTCTAATGCAGCTACTGTTTAGAATCTTGAACTGAGCTGAAACCTCTTCATGATGATGAGTCTCCTGATCCTCTTGTGGTGTGGTCTGCAACCCTTACGGACATGAGGAGAACGTTCATAAAATAAAACAAATAAATATATGATTAGGTCCATTCCAGTACCACCCCTTACACAAACATTGTGGGAAAAGGATGACCTCACCAGGTCAAGACTTTCCTTGTCCAAATCACCCAAAGAAGTTTGTGTCGAAGCTCATCTCAGTAAACCTCTCAGAACACAGACGTTAGGAGACCCTGGCTCCCCAGGTTACAAATCAGATCATGC
The DNA here is from genome assembly GCA_900291075.1 of Melanogrammus aeglefinus. Classification (NCBI taxonomy): domain Eukaryota; kingdom Metazoa; phylum Chordata; class Actinopteri; order Gadiformes; family Gadidae; genus Melanogrammus; species Melanogrammus aeglefinus. The sequence continues at coordinate 9,984 of OLKM01004038.1, read as the reverse complement.
TATCCAATTTTACATCAGATCTGAATCAAACCTGCCCTTTGGGTTTTTCAAAACTTTGAACTCTGTTTGGGATCTATTTGATCCAAAAAGACAGGATTATCCTGATCCCATCTGGTCCAGGAGCTTTGGAGGTATGGAGATGGGAAAAGATGGATATAACCCGCTTCTCTTCTATGCAGATAGATCCTGGGGGGTATAGGAGAGTGACCATTTCCTCCATAGAGTCAGTGTTGTTGAATCTGGCATAGAAGGTGTTGATTTCTTCAGCAAAGGCAGCAGGGTCTGGGCATTGTACTGCAGCAGTGTTCTTATTCCTGCCCATCATGGTGTTTAGGCTCCTCCATGCATGCCTTATATCTCCACTGATGAACTTCTCCTCCATTTTGTTTTTGTAGTTGAGCTTGGCCAGCTTGGTCTTCTGCTTTAGCTCCTTTTTCAGCTCTTTAACTCTCTGCTGGTCACCCTGGATGAATGCAAACTTTTTTAAATTGAGACAGTTCTTAAGGTCTTTGGTTATCCATGGCTTATTGTTTGCAAAGATCTTAATTTGTTTGGTGGGAATAACACTATCAGCACAGAATGTGACGTAAGAGCATATGGTATCGTACAACAGGTTAAGGTCACCATTGCATTCCCTGAAGAATTCTTCCCAATCTGTCAGCTCAAAACATCCTTTCAGTCTTTGAATGGAGTCTACCTCCCATGCCATGATGGTTTGGGCCTGTACTTTTTGGGTCTTCAATTTTTGTCTGTACTTAGGCAGTAGTAGTATTCATTATGATCTGAGGACCCAAGGGCAGGGCAGGGCTTGGATACATATGCACCCGGGATGTTTCCAAAACATAAATCTAGCGTTCTATTCAGCCGTGTTGGCGTTGTTACATACTGTTCTAACTGTGGGAGAAGTGCGGTGACGTCACATGTGTTGAAATCTCCCATCAGAAACACGGGCTGGTCAGATGCCCTGGAGACGGCATTGTCATAACATTCTAAAATGCGCTCTGCTGCCAGCGCGTTGTCAGGGCCAGGGACATAAACAAGAATTACTGTTATTAATTGAAATTCACGGGGAAGATAGTGGGGACGAAATGACACAGACAAGATTTCGTAGTGTCGTGAGCAGTGCATCTCACGAACTGTGAAGTTCGTTGCCCATCTGTCATTTACAACCATGCATAGACCACCTCCCGACTGGATTTCCCCGTTACTTTCTTTGTCCGCGGTCAAAGCGTATGAATGTAAAGCCATCCAAGCACCACTGTAATGTCCTCAGTTAACCACGTTTCAGTGAAACAGAATAAACTTGTACTCCGATAATCTGAATCAAGCTTAACAAGTGCCGCAAGTTCATCCATCTTATTACGTAGCGATCGCACATTTGACAGAGTGAAAGCAGGTAGTTGGTAGTTTACTTCCCCGGTCTCCTGATCCTGTTTCCTGATCCCTCCTCCTCGATCCTCTTTTTCTCTCCTTCTCTTCTTTATAAAGCCGGTGTGTTGGTATGAGATCCAGCTGTTCTGGTGACAAATCAACTGTTTTGCAAGCATATCGCAGCTCCAGAAGGTCCGCTCTGGTGTAGGTGCGTCTCGATGCAATTTGATGCGCGGTGACCCCAGCAGAGAAACTATCTTCATATTCCGTCGTGGATTGATGTTTTAAATCAATCGATGCAGAACTCTCACTATCCATACTTCACAAACGTATTGCACCAGTCTAACTGGACAAAACTTGAAAAAAAGTCGCTATATAATGTTTAAAAAAGCCTTCAATCACGAGTCGCTCAACAGAGGAGCGCCCCGCGTCTCGTTGCCATGGAGAATATAGTCCTATAATAATAATAATAATAATATATAGAATGAATGATTTATTTCAAATATGCAACAACAAAACAATAATAATAATGCGTCAACAGGAGTCAGCCCTAGTGACTCCTGCACTGATAATGCCGCCAAGCACTCTATATAAAAAAATGCTACAACATATTTGAAAAGGGGTGGGAAGAAGTAAAAACTTGTTCAATACCAACCCACTTCTTTAAATAATATTAACAGGTCAGAAATCAAAATCAAAACTCAAACTCAAAACTACTTGTTTCCTTCATACTCATTTCTCATTTTCATGATAACAAATCTATGTATCAACACTTGTGTATCTGTAAACCATACAGATACACATAGATACACACAAGCGTACAACATTTGCATTTCTGTACTCAATACCAATACACATACACACAACCGTACACACGAACACTTGCATATCTGTACACCATGCCAGTACACATAGATGCACACAACGTACCAATATATTTCCTGTAAATCCATACATATACAATCCTTCACATACCCATGTTTCCTACTCACTGACACACTAAAAATGTCAGCCACTCCAACTGCCAGCACCACAGCAACTGTGGAGTCAGCAGAAGGCTGAGCCACCACAGCACGCGACAACACCCTTAAGACCAATAGCTCACTGCTGATCACACAGTTAACTAGTCATGTTAACAAGTAATGAGACGTCAAAGCCCTTTTTCATTACTGTAACTCTGGAAAACCATCTCTTTGTATCTTCTTTTAAACTGTTTCATGCTTGGACATTGCTTGATCTCCATATTCAAACTCTTCCACAGCTTTACCCCACAAACTGAAATGCAAAAGCCTTTCCAGGTTGTTCGGATGCTGAACCTGTCAAAATTTAGTTTCCCCCTCAAATTATAACTAAGCTGTCTTTCATTAAATAATTTTTGAATATTATTTGGGAGTTTGTTGTTTTTTGCTTTATACATTACCTGAGCAGTTTGAAACTTCACCATGTCAGTGAATTTCATTATTTTTGACTGTAGAAATAATGAGTATTGTCCAAATATTCAAACTTATGAATGACACGAATCGCTTTCTTCTGCAGGATAGTTACTGGTGCTAATGAGGTTTTGTAGTTTTTCCCCCAGACCTCGACAGTACATTAGATATGGGGAAACGAGTGCACTGTAAAGAATGTGGAGTGATTTATGATCCAAAGCCTGCTTTGCTTTGTTTATTACTGCAATGCTTTTTGACAATTTGGTTTTTACAAGTTTTATGTGTGATTTCCAAACTTTTTCAGCCGCGCACCCCCTTCTAAGTCCCAACCGGGTTGACGCACCCCCAATCCAACACACCTTCAAAAAAATAAAATGCAACAAGCTTTTTTATAACCATATTAAAAGGTGGCACGTTTAATCATCATATAATAAAACAATCACGATCAAAACAATGTGATCTGGAATTTGAAATAATCTCAAACACTTTAACAGAGTTTTAATATAATGCAACAAAGTTATGAAATAGTTACAAAATATTTTGCCGCGGTCAACAAACATTGCAGCAAGTGGAGCTAACACAACCTCATAACACAGCTTATGAAAATAAAATTAGAACGCTAGTAATTTCAATTTAAATTGCAATAAATATAAATAACAAAGAGCATGGCTCAGGAACAGATTAAAAGAAAAAAACAGAATCCTGAGGATTTCCAGGTGCAGCGCAGGTGGCTCAGCCTGCAGCGAGAGAGGGACGGAGACACAGGGAGGGTGTGTGAGTATTATCTGTATATTTGTAGAAATAATATCAATACTATTTGGCCAAATACTTTCTCATATTAATGCGATTGGTGGGCCTACATCTTGGCACAAAGCTCTCCAGTGTTTGGCGTAATTGACGACAGTTTAAGCCTCAAATCTTTCTCAACAGCGTGTAGTCTTTGCCGATGTTTAGTCTTGTTCTGCCGTCAGAGCAGAGAAACCAGCCTCGCATAGATATGTTGTAGCGAAGGGCATCAACACTCTCAAGGCCTTATTTGCCAGGACTGTGTAAGATGGCATTGACTCAGTCCAAAAATCCACAAGTGGCTTTCGTTTGAACTGAAACTGCAGTGCCCCATCAGATGACAGCTCGATCAGCTGTTTAGAACGACTTGATCTTTAAAGGTAGTAATAATTTGTCCGCGTATAGGGCCATTTGAATGTGAAACGAGTGTATAAAAGCTTTATGACGACTATAGTTGTAGGCCTGGGTTCTCCTGAATCCTGACCACAAAACTCGACCAGGCGCTGCATGTGTTTGCACAGTTGTATAGTGTCAGTGTATGTCAAGTTGTACGGTTTTGTTTTGGTTTTTGGTGAGTTTTTCAGTTTTGTTTGGTTGGTTTAAGCACTGTGTTTTTTCCCCAACTCGAAAAGGATGTGACACTGAAGGAGTTCTGAAGGCACTGGGTTTCACTGAAGGATTGGACAGACAACAGTTGTTTCCGTTTTTGGTCTTTCCTCTCTTTTTTTCTTTTTATTTAGAATACAGAGTACAGCACCAGGAACCACTTTCTTTTGTCCTCTTAGTCCTATTAGTTTCTAGGTCCTTAGGTAAAAAACCTAAGATAAACAGACCTGAAGATAGACAGAGCAGTAGTTAGTTGCCACTTAAATAAATGTGCAAAATGCAATAAATGTATAAAATGCAAATACATGGATGAAATGTGCAAATATGCTTCCAATAAATATTTACCAAATTCGCCATGTTAACACTAGGAAAATAAATATTAGCAATATTTCATTTAAGATTTGTAGAAAAATATTAATCTGTACAAAGTGAGTATACATTAAATTGACCAGAAACTACCCAAATTCAATGAACATGAGCAACCCCACTATGAAATATTAAGCGCCCGTGCCCGACTGGAGATGCGTGGTTAAAAGAGTTACAGCCATTTCGCTAAAACCACAATTAATAGACTGCAAAGTCTCAGATGCAATGTGCCCAGGGCCAGGCCATTAAGCTCTTCATTCCGTTTTTAACTAACATTAAAACACTACAATGGTGACAATCAGTGCAAACGCCAAGCTCCAAACATGCCGACCGTATACGCCACAAATCAAACGAGACAAGCGCTTACCGGCAGCCTCTCCGATTTTCAGTGTTACGTTTCCGCACAGCACTTCTTCCAAACTGAGAGCAAGCACAGTTGAATTTTCGTGTTACTCTCACCAGTGTCTCCTACAAACTAAACGCCAACCAGATAAATAAGCACCTGCGAGCTGAATCTGCAGCACAACCAAATCAGTAGAACAGCGAACAGCTGACACCCACGGACAGCTGACACTCGCGCTTCTCTTAATCAACTCGCATTTACCGCGGCTAACACACCACCTATTCTTTCTATTTTTTAATTTTTCTCCCGTGCATTTTCTCTGTGAATTCAAAACAAACCTCTGCAGACCTAGCCTGACGCGACAGTGTATCACTAAAAACGCTTCGTATTTCCACCGATTAATATAAAAGTATTGATAGTGGTATCAATAAAGACTCGGATCGTTAAGGAGTATCACAAATGGTATCAATATCAATAAATATTGATGATCCCCCATCCCTACTCATGGTAGGATTATATCGTGGTCTAAACCAATAAGAGCCTGGTCGGTTCTTTGCCTCTGATTGGCTCTGGTCCTGCTCACTGCTTGTGTTTTTCTTTTTTTAAATTGCGACTTGAGCGCCAGAGTAACTGAAACGAATAAAGAAAATAAATGTGACAAAAGAGGGGGAAAATTAAGCGAGGTAAAAACATAGAATGTTTTTTCATTCAAAAAAACTAAGCCTATCCAAACTGCCCTAATACTGAGAGTCTGAATTACCCGCACCAGCCCTTTTTATTTGGAAATGTTTTATTTTGCTTATTTTTTTAGTTTTTGAACGTTCCATTTCAGTTCAGTGAAAAACTTGAAACACTTTATTTTTATTTTTACACATAATGGTGCTTCAAATAAAGACGACACACCACATGCTGCGTTCCAGGGACACTTTTCAGCACGTAAGTAACAAGCTTGAACTGGGAGTGAATCGGTCTGGTACGAGTTCACGGGTATTGAGTTGCGGGTTTGTCTGCCGTTCCAGGGCATTTTCAATGTGAAAACACGGGTTACGGGTTGCCTGGAACGCACCATTATTCTTGTTCAAAAATCAATCTGTGAAAGTTATGGAGAGCGATAAAACGGTGACCTTATGACGTTAAAGGCGACGCAATGAAAAATTCTCACCTAAATTTTGTGCTGGTGCACCTAAAAAAAAAAGTTGGGCGCACTAGTGCAACCAACGCATAAAGTTAGCCTGGAGCCCTGATATGTCATTGCCACACTCTGCCAAGAGGTCTTTTCTGGGCTCCTCCACAGGCAGGAGATATTGAATCTGGTTCATTGTTAAAGTTGGAGCGAATGAAAAATGGTCTGGTGTATGTTGCATTCAAGGAGTGAGGGTGGAGAAGGCCGGTTTAACCTGTGCACTGATTACTCAATGTGCAACAGGTGTGCAGCCTCACCCAGCCCCAGAGTCCATCGGCCAGGTTAGGCTGTCTAACACCGGGATTCCACCGGACGCGTTACGGCTGCGGCACGGCTGGGCCGCGGAACGGCTGCGACTTCTGCCCTGCATGCATTTCCACCGGGCGCGTGACGGCAGCGCAGCGCTGCCCTCCGAGCCAGCCGTATTCACGCGAGATCACGAGATGACGCGATAATCCTAAACCTAATGTATTTACCTCCCACTCCCAAAACTACTGCAATTAAATGCCATGCTTTGTCCTTCCGGCCATTGTCCTTATAAAAAGGATGATTTGGTACATAAATGACTTCATGTTGCTGAACTTTGACAATGAGTCTCTCGTCGTCCATGTTGCCGACCCTCTGAGACCCTTTGATTGATTGACTGCTGACCTGGGGTCACCGGTCATGACGTAATAATGTTGATGTGGTGCTGTGATAAATCATAAATCCCCGGCTGAGTGCTGCGGTGTTGGAGTTTACCCCGTTGGACGAGAGGGTCGCCTCCCTACGCCTAAGAGTGGTGGGGGGAAATCTCTGACTGTTGTTTGTGCGTATGCACCGAACAGCAGTTCAGAGTACTCGGCCTTCTTGGAGACCCTGAAGGGAGTCCTGTATGGGGCTCACGTAGGGGACTCCGTAGTTCTACTGGGAAACTTCAACGCCCATGTGGGCAACGATGGAGACACCTGGAAAGGCGTGATGGGGAGGAACGGCCTCCCTGATCTAAACCCGAGTGGTCGTTTGTTACTGGACTTTTGTGCTAGTCATGGATTGGCCATAACATATACCATGTTTGAACATAAGGGTGCTCATAAGTGTACAGAGTACCAGAGTACCCTAGGCCGAAGATCGATGATCGATTTTGTGATCGTGTCATCTGATCTGAGGCGGCATGTTTTGGACACTCGGGTGAAGAGAGGGGCGGAACTGTCAACCGACCACCATCTGGTGGTGAGTTGGATCGGGGAATGGGGGAAGATTCTGGACAGACCTGGTAAGCCCAAACGGGTAGTGTGGGTGAATTTGAAACGTCTGGAGGAGGCCCCTGTCCTATGGATCTTCAACTCAAACCTCCAGCGGAGCTTTTCTAGCATTCCTGTAAAGGTTGGGGGCATTGAGCCGGAGTGGGCGGTGTTCAAAGCCTCCATTGCTGAAGCTGCGGCGGTGAGTTGTGGCCTCAGGGTCTTAGGTTCCTCAAGGGAGGGTAACCCTCGGACACCGAGGGTTACCCTGTGGTCAGGTTGTCAGGGAAGCCGTCCGACTGAAGAAGGAGGCCTTTCGGGATATGTTATCCCGGAGGACTCCTGACGCAGTTGCAGGGTACCGACAGGCTCGAAGAGCTGCAGCCGCTGCCGTGTCAGAGGCTAAGCAGCAGGTGCGGGAGAAGTTCGGAGAGGCCATGGAGAAGGACATTCGGTCAGCACCAAAGTGTTTCTGGAAGACCATCCGGCACCTCAGGAGGGGGAAACGGGGAACCATCCAAACTGTGTACAGTAAGGATGGGACTCTGCTGACCTCAACTGAGGAGGTGGTCGAACGTTGGAAGGAACACTATGATGGAGGCAGAGCTTGAGGTTGATGGTGGTTCGTCGTCAATTTCCCTGATGGAAGTCACTGAGGTAGTTAAACATCTCTGCAGTGGCAAAGCCCCAGGGATTGATGAGATCCAGCCAGAAATGCTAAAAGCTCTGGGTGTTGAGGGGCTGTCTTGGTTGACACGCCTATTCAACATTGCGTGGGAGTCGGGTACAGTGCCAAAGGAGTGGCAAACTGGGGTGGTGGTCCCCCTGTTCAAAAAGGGGGACCAGAGAGTGTGTGCCAATTACCGGGGTATCACACTTCTCAGCCTCCCTGGTAAAGTCTACTCCAAGGTGCTGGAAAGGAGGGTTCGGCCGATCTTCGAACCTCAGATTAAAGAGGAACAATGCGGTTTCCGCCCCGGATGTGGAACTTCGGACCAGGTCTTCACTCTCGCAAGGATCCTGGAGGGGGCCTGGGACTATGCCCATCTGGTCTACATGTGTTTTGTGGATCTGGAGAAGGCACATGACCGGGTCCCCCGGGAGAAACTGTGGGATGTGCTGCGGGAGTATGGAGTGGGGGGGTCTCTCCTCAGGGAAATCCAATCTTTGCACTCCCAAAGCGAGAGCTGTGTCCGGGTTCTCAGCAGCCAGTCAGTCTCGTTCCTGGTGGGTGTTGGCCTCCGCCAGGGTTGCGCTTTGTCACCAATCCTGTTTGTGATATTCATGGACAGGATGTCGAGGCGTAGTCGTGGTGGGGAGGGGTTGCAGTTCGGTGGTCTGAGGATCTCATCACTGCTCTTTGTAGATGATGTGGTCCTGATGGCATCATCGGCCTGTGACCTTCAGCACTCACTGGATCGGATGGCGGCCGAGTGTGAAGCGGCTTGGATGGGGATCAGCACCTCTAAATCTGAGGCCATGACTCTTAGCAGGAAACAGGTGGATTGCCTAATCTGGGTAGGAAATGAGTCCCTAGCCTAAGTGGGAGTGTAGGAGTTCAAGTACCTCAGGGTCTTGTTTGTGTGTGAGGGTACGATGGAGCGTGAGATTGGCCCGAGAGTCGGAGCAGCCGGGGTGGTATTGCCTTCGCTTTACTGCACCGTTGTGAAGAAAAGAGAGCTGAGCCGCAAGGGAAAGCTCTCGATCTATCGGTCAATCTTCGTTCCTATCCTCACCTATGGTCATGAGGGATGGGTGATGACCGAAAGGACGAGATCACGGATACAAGAAGCGGCCGAGATGATTATCCGTGAGGAGCTCGGATTAGAGCCGCTGCTCCTTTGCTTAGAAAGGAGTGAGTTGAGGTGGTTCGGGTATCTGGCAAGGATGCCCACTGGGCGCCTCCCTTGGGAGGTGTTCCAGGCACGACCAGTGGGGAGGAGACCTCGGGGAAGACCCAGGACTAGGTGGAGAGATTATATCTCAACACTGGCCTGGGAACGCCTCTGGATCCCCCCGTCAGAGCTGGTCAATGTGGCTCAGGAAAGGGAAGTCTGGGGCCCCCTGCTTGAGCTGCTGCCCCCGCGACCCGACCCCGGATAAGCGGATGACGATGAGATGAGATGAAATTAAAGCGCCCAACGAGGAAATGAGACGATCTAGTTGTGGGCCAGCAGAGGCTGAATTTTAACCAAATTCGGCCAATAACCTTGTTTTTTACATCGTTTTATTATGAACATTTTACTATTGTCTGGTATACCTGACCCACACACCCACCACGCTTAAACATTGGTGGAATTGCAGATAGGCCACAGATCTTGCTATAACGACAATTGAATAAAAGCTACATGTCTACTTAAAATATAACTAAATAATTTTACATTTAAAGATAATATATACTTAAATATATTTAATTCATTCAATATTAAACCAATGCATTTCAATCTGGTGATATGTTTGGACTTCAGAAGGGCGGGCGGGCTGCGCAGTGCATGCTCTGTACAGATCTTGTTATAACGACAATTGAATAAAAGCTACACGGTCTGCTTATATTATAACAAAATAATTTTTATATTTATTTAGGATATATAATCTATATTTTTATATTTAATTAATTCAATATTAAACCAATGCATTTCAATCGGGTGAATCTTTTTCACTTCAGAATAGGGGGCG
>OLKM01004037.1:14420-26271 GCA_900291075.1 Melanogrammus aeglefinus | reverse complement strand
GGAGGGATAATCAAACACAGGAGCACGGGCACGCGCACACGGACACGGAACAGAGAGGAGGAGGAGCCCAGAGGAACATCCCTCCTCCTCCTCCTCCGTGGGACTGTAAGGTTAGCACACGTCACGGCAGACAACAGGAGAACAACGCTCTCTCAGTAATGACTGAAAAGTGAAACCCTGACTGTGGGCTGTCCTGTTTGCGGCAGCCTCCCCTCCTGACCCATCCTCCCCCCTCCTCCCCCTTCCTCGGCCCCCCACCGCACCCCCCCTCCTCCCCCCTCCTCACCCCACCTCACCCCTCCTCATCCCTCTAGTGAGAGGAGGAGCGAGGCCTGAGTCAGAAGTTATCCAGACTCTTCATCGATCGACGGGATATCTGAGGTGTGCTAAACCAGCGGCCTACATCCGGTGTACGGCGCCTAAAGGTGGCGCTTACAATAAACGGCGGTAAACATTTCCTCCCCGTCGATGGCGGCGGCGGGTCTGTCATCAGACGGTGAGCCTGACAGCGTGACGTCTCCTGTGATCTAAGTGTTGATTTACAACAATGGAGCATCGCCACGGAGACAGGGGGGGTGGGGGAGGGGGGGAGGGCTTTCAATTACACGTGTTGTCTTTTAACTTTTCAAATGCGCAATTAGCCTAATTGCCGAGAGGGGCCTTTGGTGATGCATTGTGGGAGCGGGGAGCAGGGGGCGATCATCAAGAGCTGCCGCCCCCCCCCCCCCCCCTGCGCCCCTCCCCCATTACTGGAGGTTATTCCCCCCGGAGACGCGTCCCTGCGTTCGCCACGGTAACAGCCTGTTTAATAATACATTAATGAAGAGTAGCTCTGATAACGGGGGCTGGGAGAGGGCCAGACCCCCGCCCCGCTGCCGAAGGCTCACCCCTGCTTAGAGGAGGAAGAAGGGGGGAGAGGGGGAGAGAGAAGGGGAGAGAGGGGGAGGGAGAGAGAGGGGGAGAGCTAGCATGAGAGAGGGGGAGAGAGAGAGGGGGAGAGAGGGAGGGGAGGGGAGGGCTCTTGACCGAGGTAATGTAAATTAGTCTTTTGTGGCCCTCATCCGCGAGGAGGAGAGATGGCGAGGCCGATTGACAGGAAGGTACCACGCTTTTATTTTGGAGGCTCACGCCATGCAGACGGGGACCAATCAGAAAAGGGTTCAGAAGATGACAGGCCTTCACCGACAGACGGGCCGAACGCGGCGGTCTGTCACTTCCTCCGGCTCGGTGCCGACCCCGGTTTGGCGGTTGGGTTTAGCACGGCGGCGGCGCCGTGATGCAACCGACGTTCCCGCTGCTGAACGCTAAACAACAACAAACCTCGAAACTGTTGGGCTTAAATATTTTAAACGCCCTTGGTTTGGTTGCTGGTTGTGGAGTGGTATCTCACATGAAGGTCGCGTATCCCTGTCTTGTCGTGGGGCTGTTTTTCCTGGCAAGACAACACCAGCCCCCCACCACCACCCCGCCACCACCGCCGCCGCCGCCGCCGCCGACAGAGACACAAACACACCCCCTAATTCACCCGCCCTCTCCCCGTCTGTCTCTCAATAAAAGTCTCGATAGAAATATCTGACGGTTTTAATCACATGGGTGTCGAGACCGAGACCACAAAGGAAGAAAGCGAGTCTGGCTGCTGTCAACACGCGCCCTGTCACGCCCGTCGACGCGCGCTACGGCTAGCGGAGCACTTGCCTGGCAAACGGCGGGAAAAACTTAACAGCGGAGCACAACAAACGGAATAAAGAAGCGACCGCAAAATAATACCGAATGAAATGTTTCCCGGAGTCAGATGCAGTGTGTTGGAACGCGCCCGGAGTGGATCGTTGGGAAGGTAAACACAACCATTAGCTTGCTAACTGACATGCCGCGCAGAGGGAATATGGATGAGGCGCCCCCCTCCCCCCCCAGCGTCAATCCTGATTGTTTTCCCGCCCTTTCTCTTTTGTTTAGCTTTCCCTCAGATCGCGACCAATTTGAAGATCCGTGCTGCAAAGGGTTTAATTTTCCGACTTCTGAAGAGAGAACTGGAGGTGAATCACAGCTCACGCTGCGTCTATTCCTCCCAGATCAACCTTGACGGAACCGACGCCGCGCAGAACGGCCTCGCGGAAACAGTCGGTCGTGATGACCGCGTAGCCAGGGTCAGGGTGGCACGTAACCGCCCGGTTCGTAAAGTCACGACTCAGGAAAGTGTGACGAAATCCGTAAAACCCTCACCGATACTTTTGTCCGTAATGAATAAGTAACTCCACAAATACAACTTTTGGGGGTTGAAATTAAAATAAAGACGGCTGCAAAGTGATGCAAGTCGCGCTGAATGAAGGTTTAATAAGCGACGCTCTCTGGAAAGTCGGGGTAATTTGGGGGCGCCTTGAAGTCGCGGCCCGTCCACTCATCTCCACATTAAAGCGGCGCTTCAGAAATTGTTGTCCCAAAGTAAGTTCAGAAAGAGCCTCCAAATCATTAAGTGTGAGTTTTCAAAGAGCCGCAGATTGAAAGCCAATGGGAAAGTCCTCCCGCTTTTATCTCGGATGTTCAAGAAAATGATGAGGATCTGGATCGCGGGCCGCTTCACTTAAGTGAATATATGTAATTTTTTTGAAAAGAATCACAGAGTTGGGGTCTTTTGGTCGTGGTGCCGACTGGGACCAAGGAGTGGAGGAGTCAAAGGGTTCCTCTCTCTCCACCTCGTCCTCCCCTCGCTCGCTGTCTCTCGCCCTGGCCCCCGCCTGCAGTGAGTCAGAAAGAGGGGGCCCCGGAACCGCGCAGCACTCTAAGTTGATTTATTCATCAGCTCCCGAGTGATGGCTGTGTGTGAAGGATTCCCAGGGGCGCCCTCTTCATGGCGCGCCCCCCCGCCCCCCCACTCACTCATTCTCCCACCGTGGTATCAGAGCTCTGGGCCAGGCTGCCTTTCATGTGGGGGTCTGGCCCGGGCTCGCTCTAATGCATGCTGATATAAAGGTTGTATTGGTAAGAAGGCTGCAGTTAGCGTCCCATTAGACACAGACAGGTTAGCTGTGGTTGCATCAGAGGGGCTCTCCTCTGCTGAAGCCTCTGTCACCTCTCCATGTCTCTGTAGCAGACCTGTTATCTCTCTCTCTCTCTCTGTACCCCTCTCTCTCTCTCTCTCTGTACCCCTCTCTCTCTCTCTCTCTCCTCTCTCCTCTCTCTCTCTCTCTCTCTCTCTCTCTCTCTCTCTCTCTCTCTCTCTCTGTACCCCTCTCTCTCTCTCTCTCTACCTCTCTCTCTCTCTCTCTCTCTCTCTCTCTCTCTCTCTCTCTCTTCTCTCTCTCTCTCCATCATCCCTCTCTTTCTATTTCCCTCCAAGCCTTCTGTCGCTTTTTGTCTCCCCCTCATTTGTCTCTCCCCCTCTTTCTCCTGCCCCACTCATCTCTCTAACTTCTTCTTCATCATCTGTCTCGCTCTCCCTCTCTTTAAATGGCCCATCATTTCCCTCGTCTCTCTGTCTCTCGCCCGTCTCTGTGTCCTTTCCGTCGCGGCGTCATTGCTTTACCTCCCTCCCTGTGGTTCTCTTCCTCTGTCTTCCTCTCTCTGTCTTCCTCTCTGTCTCCCCCTCTCTGTCTCCCTCTCTGCCATCTGTCTTTCCCTCCATCCTCTTCTCCCTCTCTGTCGCCCTCTCTGTCTTTGTCATCTCTCTCCCTCTCTTTGTCTTTCTGTCTGACTGTCTGTCTCTCCATCTCAATCTCTCTACACCCATCCCATCTGTCTGTCTGTCTCTTTCTCCCTTGCTATCATATGTCTGTCCTACCCTGTGTGCCTGTCTCTTTCCGGGTCCCCTGTGTGGCTAGGTAGCGGCTAGCCGCAGCGTAGCAGCGCCACGGTCCTCTCCATATGCTACAGCTGTTTGTTTAGCCCTGGGAGAGCGCGCTGTCGGCTAGCCAAAACAGCTAGTACAACGCTATCGCTAGCAACAGTGCACCGCGGGACAGAAAGAAAGACGGATTTAGAAACGAGAGAAAAAAGTTACAAGGGAAATCATTTGAAGTAGAACATGAAGTAGAATTAAATAACTAAGAACAAGATGTATGAAAAGAAGAATTAAATAATGAGTAATACATGCATACGTATGTATGGGTTTCTATTCATTGTTAATATATGCCTTTATATGTACTCCATCTACTATGTACTATATATATCCATCTGTTCTACATTTTTATAATCAAAAACCAAAAAGGGTGGGATTGATTTTCCCGCTCTTTCGGTACCGATGGTTCTAAAGACTCGTGAAGGGGTTGGATCCAGAATGGATGCTTGTCGGTGCCCGTGAACATCAGGAGGTTGTTGTTTGGTTTCCATGGTGGCGTCCCCACATGTGGGCTGTGCGTTGATACAGGAGAACATCTGGCAACTGAGCATCGCTGAGTACACATGTATAATACATGATGCTGTACACATCTGGCACAGCCAGCATCAACAAGCCAAGAGGAACACAAAGACATCTCTCTCTCTCTCTCTCTCGTTCTCACACACACACACACACACACACACACACACACACACACACACACACACACACACACACACACACACACACACACACACACACACACACACACACACACACACACACACACACACACACACACACACTCTGTTGGCCTACCGTTGCACCAATCAGGTGAAGGCAGTTAAATATTGAGTTAGCCAATTAGGGGGCTGCACTGGAACGCCATATGGAGGGTTTTTGAGGGAACACATAAACTGTGTGGATGGATCCAGTCAGAAAGAGTTAGGCAACAGGATTCACCAAAGACTTTTAAATCTGCCAGAATGACAGTTAGGCATCATGTAAAATTCACATGTGTATGAATGTTTATTTACATGAAATACGGTTTATTTACAAGTCGGTATTGACCGTGGAACCGACATAGATGAGAAGTAGCAGTGAAGAAGCAGAACTGAACTTTTACTTTTAAAGTACTGATATGAATTCTACTTCTGGTGCCGCAGAGATGTAACAGGGTTGTAAGTGTCACATCGGCGGAGCAGTCTGTTGTGTTTAATGTCTGACATGTCTGGTACACGTCGCTCTACACAGAAACCAGGCATGATGTCGATATTAAAGCCTGTTTAAAAATACACGCAATCTTGGGGGAATGAAATACAACACACACACACAAGAACATACACAGATACATGGATACATGCAATCATGTTTACATGTACAAACACACACACACACACACACACACACACACACACACACACACACACACACACACACACACACACACACACACACACACACACACACACACACACACACACACACACACACACACACACACACACACAGGTCTATATACACACATATGTTGTGTTAATGTGTGTTTAACTGAGTGAGTGTTTAACAGAGGGAGTTGGTTCTTATGACGACAGGAGGATATTTATTTTTATAATTATTTTCCAATATTTGTGAAAAAGGTTTGTTCGAGACTAGAGAGGGGATCAACTGAGTCTGTTGCCTCAAACACAAAGTAACCACGTTAGCTCTTGATCCTAGCCGCGGAATGCTACGCTACCAGCTGGGCAGCGGCCCTAGCATCAGAGCGGGACCAGTGGAGAATCCTTCAGGGACGCAGAAGTGAGGGGCTGAGCGAACTCAGTGGTGTAGAAAACGGCCCCCACTGCTGCTGCCTGCCCCCAACCAACAACAAGATCTATTATTGAAACCTAATGAGAAGAAAAGTTGGACTTTCCCTTGCAACTGCACATATCTGCCTTTCATATTTGAATAAAAAGTTGGCAATCCGTCTTTCTGTCTGTCTGCTTGTCTCACTATCATGCTAGCTTTCTACTAGCTGGAGTGCTATCTAAAAGAGTGCTAGCGGGTTGGCTCTTGGTATCAGCAGTGATAGCTAGTCGACTGCTAGCTCCATGCTAGATGAGCCCAGCGGGTCGCGCCCTAGCTTCGTGAGCGCTAGCGGGCCGAGGGGAAAACCGCTCGCCAGCTGAGCTCCGGCGGCACGCTAGCGAGTCGAGGGCTAGCTCAGCAAGCGCTCGCCGCGTAGCCGCGTGCTACAGGAAGGAGCATCAGAGAGACTGTGGAGCAGCCGCTGCTCCAACGGCCCCGTGGCCCACATCTCCTGTGGCCCCTCCTCAAAGACCCCAGCCCTGGGACCCCCCCCCCCCCCCCCCCCACTCCTCCTCCTCCTCCTCCTCCTCCTCCACCTCCTCTCATCTCCCTGTTTTAATGAGGCCGCGTGCCCCCCCTCTGATACACGCTCCGAGGGAGAGCCTGTCCCGGGCGCCACGGCAACGCCACGCCGATTGAACACAAGTGACCCCCATCTCTCTCTCTCCCTCTCCTCCTCCCCCCCTCCCCCCCTCCCCTCCTCACCTTATGTTTTATTAAGTAGGTTGAAGGAGGGTGGCAGCGTGGGTGGAGGAGGACCTCCAGCTGTCAATCAAAGCGGCTCTACAATGGCGGCCGCGTGGCCGGTGTTTCCCCGGTCGATGGGAGATGAAGGGGGCGGGGGCCGCGCAGGATGCTGACAATACCGCCCGCCGCGCATGTAAAGGAGGCGCTTAATTAGGCGAGCCTGTTGATTGGCCATTAGGTGTTACAGTAATGGACACTGAGCGCCGTGTCACATGACTTCCTAGTTTTCATAAATATATCCCTGTGTGTGTGTGTGTGTGTGTGTGTGTGTGTGTGTGTGTGTGTGTGTGTGTGTGTGTGGGTGTGGGTGTGTGTGTGTGGGTGTGTGTGTGTGAGAAAGAGCAGGTTCATTGCCGGAGTGTGTCTCTAACATGTTGTGTTCATGTTGTGCTGTGTCTTTGTGTGTCTTTGTATGTGTGTTTGGATTGGCGTGTGTGTGTGTGTGTGTGTGTGTGTGTGTGTGTGTGTGTGTGTGTGTGTGTGTGTGTGCGTGTGTGTGTGTGTGTGTTTTTCTGTGTGTGTGAGAAAGAGCAGGGAAAGTTTCCTTGTCTATAACATGTTGTGTTCATGTTGTGTGTGTGTGTGTGTGTGTGTGTGTGTGTGTGTGTGTGTGTGTGTGCCCGCGCGCGTGGGTGTGTGTGTGTGTTCACACAACATGAGGAGTTCACACCCCATGTGTCAGAGGTGACAGTATAGTAGGTGAGATGGGAAGAGGGGAGAGAGAGGGTGAGGGGGGGAGAGAGAGAGGGTGAGGGGGGGAGAGAGAGAGGGTGAGGGGGGGATGGTGGGGGAAGAGTGGGGGTTTCTATCTGTGATCTGAGGTAGACCTGTCTCTGTACTGTCTAACCCCTACCTGCTCCTTAATGACCTGTCTCTGTACTGTCTAACCCCTACCTGCTCCTTAATGACCTGTCTCTGTACTGTCTAACCCCTACCTGCTCCTTAATGACCTGTCTCTGTACTGTCTAACCCCTACCTGCTCCTTAATGACCTGTCTCTGTACTGTCTAACCCCTACCTGCTCCTTAATGACCTGTCTCTGTACTGTCTAACCCCTACCTGCTCCTTATTGACCTGTCTCTGTACTGTCTAACCCCTACCGGCTCCTTAATGACCTGTCTCTGTACTGTCTAACCCCTACCTGCTCCTTAATGACCTGTCTCTGTACTGTCTAACCCCTACCTGCTCCTTAATGACCTGTCTCTGTACTGTCTAACCCCTACCTGCTCCTTAATGACCTGTCTCTGTACTGTCTAACCCCTACCTGCCCCTTAATGACCTGCCTCTGTACTGTCTAACCCCTACCTGCTCCTTAATGACCTGTCTCTGTACTGTCTAACCCCTACCTGCTCCTTAATGACCTGTCTCTGTACTGTCTAACCCCTACCTGCCCCTTAATGACCTGTCTCTGTACTGTCTAACCCCTACCTGCTCCTTAATGACCTGTCTCTGTACTGTCTAACCCCTACCTGCTCCTTAATGACCTGTCTCTGTACTGTCTAACCCCTACCTGCTCCTTAATGACCTGTCCTCTGTACTGTCTAACCCCTACCTGCTCCTTAAATGACCCTTGTCTCTGTACTGTCTAAACCCCTACCTGCTCCTTAATGAACCTGTCTCTGTACTGTCTAACCCCTACCCCTGCTCCTTAATGACCTGTCTCTGTACTGTCTAACCCCTACCTGGCTCCTTAATGACCTGTCTCTGTACTGTCTAACCCCTACCTGCTCCTTAATGACCTGTCTCTGTACTGTCTAACCCCTACCTGCTCCTTAATGACCTGTCTTCTGTACTGTCTAACCCCTACCTGCTCCTTATTGACCTGTCTCTGTACTGTCTAACCCCCTACCTGCTCCTTAATGACCTGTCTCTGTACTGTCTAACCCCTACCTGCTCCCTTAATGACCTGTCTCTCTGTACTGTCTAACCCCTACCTGCTCCTTAATGACCTGTCTCTGGTACTGTCTAACCCCTACCTGCTCCTTAATGACCTGTCTCTGTACTGTCTAACCCCTACCTGCTCCTCTAAATGACCTGTCTCTGTACTGTCTAACCCCCTACCTGCTTCCTTAATGACCTGTCTCTGTACTGTCTAACCCCTACCTGCTCCTTTAATGAACCTGTCCTCTGTACTGTCTAAACCCCTACCTGCTCCTTAATGGACCTGTCTCTGTACTGTCTAACCCCTACCCTGCTCCTTTAATGACCTGTCTCTGTACTGTCTAACCCCTACCTGCCCCTTAAATGACCTGTCTCTGTACTGTCTAACCCCTACCTGCTCCTTAATGACCTGTCCTCTGTACTGTCTAACCCCTACCTGCTCCTAATGACCTGTCTCTGTACTAGTCTAACCCCTACCTGCTCCTTAATGACCTGTCTCTGTACTGTCTAACCCCTACCTGCTCCTTAATGACCTGTCTCTGTACTGTCTAAACCCCTACCTGCTCCCTTAATGACCTGTCTCTGTACTGTCTAACCCCTACCTGCTCCTTAATGACCTGTCTCTGTACTGTCTAACCCCTACCTGCTCCTTAATGACCTGTCTCTGTACTGTCTAACCCCTACCTGCTCCTTAATGACCTGTCTCTGTACTGTCTAACCCCTACCTGCTCCTTAATGACCTGTCTCTGTACTGTCTAACCCCTACCTGCTCCTTAATGACCTGTCTCTGTACTGTCTAACCCCTACCTGAAGTGGTAAACAGATTTCATAGTACATCATTATACTTCTACTACTGTGCCGTGATTCAGGGCCGGCCCTTTCGGGGCCCTCGGCGACAAACCTTACTTTGTGGTGCCCCCCCCCCCCCCCAGGTACTCGGTGCCCTACTCTGTCTGCGTACTCTGCCTATAGGGAGCAGGGGGCCTGCTGTGATGAGTTCTGGTAGCATAAAAGTATTATTACTATGAGTACAAATAGTATTAAAGTACTTTTATATTAGTACTATTACTATTAAAGAGATACGAGTATCAGAGTAAAGTAGGAAGAAGACCAAATATGGTGAGACCGAGTACTTGAATCCAGGCTTCTGATTGGCCCATTAGGTCAGGGTTTGGTGTTAATCCATTCAATCACAGCCCCTCACTCTACAAACCCCCGCCTCCCCGGGTCGCAGGAATAGAATAATAGCCGTGTGTTGTATAAAATGGGTCAGAAAGGTAACAACACAGGTATTATCCTTTAATGGGGCCTTATAAATAATACACTGTGCGTCCAATGGGGGCAAAGCTTACTTAATTCACCAGAGCACTTTGTCTCGGCCCGTGTACGCATGGCTCGCAGAGCACTAAGAACAAAGAACAAAGCATCGGGTGCTGCTCAATTCTGCATGGCTTCCAAATGGAGCCACTGTAGGAGCTGAAAGAACTCCCCCTCTCTCTCTGTCTCCTAATCTCTCTTTCGCTCTCCCTTTCCCTGTCTCTCTCTCCCTCCCTCTCTCTCTCTCTCTCTCTCTCTCTCTGTCTCTCTCTCTCTCTCTCTCTCTCTCTCTCTCTCTCTCTCTGTCCCTCCCTCTCTCTCTCTCCCCCTCTCCCTCTCTCTCTCTCTTTCTCTCCCCGTCTCTCTCCCTGTCTCTCCTTCTCCCTCTCTCTCTCTCCCCCTCTACCTGTCTCTCTCTTCTTCTCTCTCCCTGTCTCTCCCTCTCTCTCCCCCTCTCCCTGTCTCCCTCTCTCTCCCTCTCTCTCTCCCTCTCTCTCTCTCTCTCTCTCCCTGTCTCTCCTTCTCCCTCTCTCTCTCTCTCGCCCTCTCCCTGTCTCCCTCTCTCTCTCTCCCTCTCCTCTCTCTCCCCCTCTCTCTCTCTGTCTCTCGTCTCTCCCCTCTGCCCTGTCTCTCTCTCTCTCGATCTCTCCTCTCTCAGCCTGTCTCTCTCTACTCATCTGTCCCTCCCTCTCTCTCTGTCTCCCTCTCTCTGTCTCGCTCGCTACTCTCACTGCCTCACCTCCTCTCCGCTCTCTCTCTCTCTCTCTCTTCCTGTCTCTCCTTCTCGCTCTCTCTCTCTCTCTCTCTTCTCTCTCTCCGCCCCTCTCCCTGTCTCTCTCTCTCTCCGTCTCTCTCTCCCTCTCCTTCCCCTCCCCCCCTGTCTCCCCCCCCCCACTAGCTGTGGCGTCCCTGTGCGTGGCGGTGAGGGACTCTGGAGAGGGCAGTGGCATTTGGGGGAGAGCTAAAACAATGGGCAGAGTACTTTAATGTCTCACCAGACATGGCCCTAAACATGCCTTTTCCATCTGAGAGCGTCTCGGCGCGACTCAAGTGCACTAACTGTGCATGAAAGAGCTTGTTCCCCCAGGAGCTCGCTGCCTGATACCCGCTAGAATAAACTGGCCTTTAACTTCCCCCGGCACGGCTCCGCGCACGATACACACGCCGTCCGCCCACGCAGGGATCCAGCCCCGACGGGCGGAGAACCGTTCCACCGCAGTACCTGAATCACTGCGCCCCCAACCAGAACCTCCGTCACTGACACGCACCCACCCGAATCTGACAGGAGGATGGACGACCGCAGAAGGACAACCGTATCTACAGTCATTTCGTTTTTTGTTTGCAAATGATTATTGTTTTGTATTAGAAACATGCACCCGAAATTCCAACTGCTCCCGTGCTCCCGTCGATCCGAACACGACTCGGTTTGCGTCCCCTCCGACCGGGACGTCCCAGACCTCAGACGGAGCGGTTCTCCTCCAGAACGTGGCTCTGATCAGAGCCTTCCTTCCTTCCCAAGGTGCCCCCTCCGTGTTCAAATTAAAATTCATGACTTGGGGTGCTTCACCCGGTCCCACGGCGGACAGGACAGGGTGCTGCCCCAACAAAACCCTACGGACAGCGTGCAGCAGGGTCGCGGCCCGGCCCCCCAAGGCCTGGTTCAACATCCTGTCCCATGCATGATTCAAAGCACTCAATATAAATATTAAAACTAATAGCTTCACTATTCACCTATTACTCCATCATTCCCTGAAATCATCATAAAACATTCAGCACCTTTTAGAAAATTTACACACTTGAATTTGATGGCAGGGAAAACAGGCTGGCAGGGCCCGAGAGCAGGTTCATACTGTAGGCTGTTTATGGAACACGCCTTTATTTATTCATCATGGAGGGGAGAGGGGGGGAGAGAAGGGGGGACAATGAGTGAGGGAGAGAGATAAAGAAAGGTCCCCATTTTAGTCAGAGGACAGGAGGAGAGAGAGAGAGAGAGAGAGAGAGAGAGAGAGAGAGAGAGAGAGAGAGAGAGAGAGAGAGAGAGAGAGAGAGAGAGAGAGAGAGAGAGAGAGAGAGAGAGAGAGAGAGAGTGAGAGAAAGAGAGAGATAGATAGAGAGGAGAAGAGGAGGAGAGAGAGTAGAGAGAGAGAGAGAGAGAGAGAGAGAGAGAGAGAGAGAGAGCAGAATGGATGGACCAGCAGATAGTGGGAATGAGAGGCAGAGTGCAAGAGGCTGTCTCCTGATGTGT
>OLKM01004037.1:0-14395 GCA_900291075.1 Melanogrammus aeglefinus | reverse complement strand
GAGAGAGAGAGAGAGAGAGAGAGAGAGAGAGAGAGAGAGAGAGAGAGAGAGAGAGAGAGAGAGAGAGAGAGAGAGAGACGGCAGAGAGGAGAACACCGGTAGAGGGTAAATCAAAGTGTGTGTGTTGGTGTGAAGCCCCACGCTGAAGACCTCCTCTCGGGAGTGGAGGGAAACTGCCGAGGCCGGGAGATTCTCCAGCCAAGGTCAATCAATGTTGTGACGGTGGCGGCGGCGGCCCTAATGGAGGCTGAACACCCGCCATCACAGGGTTATGAATTATTAACCAGCGCCGTCCCCTCCTGCCCAACAGACCCGGCGCAAATCAATGAGGACTTATTGGAGCGGATCAATTATGCAAACGTCCAAACGCTTAATGACAGGTAATGAAGTGCGGGCCGGGCCTCTGGGATCAAGGCCTGGGATCTGCACCTTCCAAGGTCGCCAGACCGGGACACTCAAGGTCACCTCTCAAGCCCTCCGACCGCAGGGGGTTAAACAACAACATAGATCGCCTCCCAGCAGCCGGGCGTTGAGCCCTGACCCAGCAGGATCTCAACTCACACCCCCCCGCTGACACATCAACTCATCCTGAGGAACTCCTGAACACGTCCACTCCGTCGGTCTCCATTCCTTAAAGCCGACATATATTCGCCGTTTGATGTGCAGTAATTGCTGGAATGTTCCCATGTGGAGGAGGAGGAGGAGGAGGAGGAGGAGGAGGAGGAGGAGGAGGAGGAGGAGGAGGAAGCCACTTTGGAAAGCAAAGCACATTGTTTGCTGCGTTTTCCTGAGCAGCCTCGTTGGCGTCGCGGGGGCGGCCCCAGGCTACCCCCCGGTGGCAGCCGTCTCAAACCACTGAACTCTAAACAGCGATAAGCAGAGCTGCCGCGCGCTGAAAGACTCCCTGTGCATGAGTCCTCACGCCGTGCCACGCGCACGCCACCCCACCCCACGCACGCACGCACACGCCACCCCACGCGCATGCCACCCCACGCACGCACGCACACGCCACCCCACGCGCATGCCACCCCACACGTGCACGTGCACGGCGCGCCACGCGCATGCCACCCCGTGCACAAGCACACGCACTCCCTGCACACGCACCCTCTCCGCTCACGCCACGCTGCCACGTGCACACGCATGCGCACACGCGGCATCCATGTTTAATGAGCCCTGCCCCCTACTGGGCGCCGCCTGCTCAGGGACGGCCGTCGTGGCTGCACACGCACAAGCTACACCACCGCGTACGCTGTGCTACGGCTTTAATCTCCCGCCGCGCCGCCGCCGCGGGAGACCTTTAGACAGGTGCTCTGCCGCGGCGGCGGAGGGGCGGGGGAAATACCACGCCGACTGGGAATCGCACCGGCGACCTCCCGCCTCATCCAACCGGCGTGTTTGTATTGTCGCCCCTTTCACCGCACACGCTGTTTACTCAATTTTACGCCATAAATATTAACGGAAGAGAAACAGAGACAGAGGGGGAGAGAGAAAGAGAGAGAGGGTGAGGGAGAGAGGGAGGGAGAGGGGGAGAGAGAGCGAGAGAGAGAGAGGGTGAGGGAGAGAGAGAGGGAGGGAGAGAGGGAGAGAGAGAGGGAGAGAGAGAGAGGGTGAGGGAGAGAGAGAAGAGAAGAGAGGTGAGGGACAGAAGAGGAGAGGAGAGAGAGAGGGAAGAGAGGGGAAAGAGAGAAGAGAGGGAGAGAGAGGGGAAAGGGGGAAAGAGAGAGAGAGAGAGGGAGGGAGAGAGAGGGAGAGAGGGAGAGAGGGAGAGAGAGAGAGGGTGAGGGAGAGAGAGAGAGAGGGAGGGAAAGGGGGAGAGAGAGAGAGAGGGAGAGGGGAAAGGGGGAGACTGCTTGGTTGGGGTCATTCTTGTTTATATCACGGCTGGGAAATTCATTTTTCATGACTCGGAGACGGTATCTCAATCCCGTGGACGATTCCTTCCAGATGTTGTCGGGGCCTCCCAGGGGCGGGCAACATAGCGACAACAACAGGCGGGGAGGAGAGGGAGAGGAATCACACCTGTCTCTCTCTCTCTCCCTCCCTCCCTCCCTCCCTCTCTCTCTCCCTCCCTCCCCCCCTTTTTCTCTCCCCTCCCTCCCTCCCTCTCCCTCCTTGCCTCTCTCTCCCTCCTTTCCTCCCTCTCTCTCTCCCTCCCTCTCTCTCCCTCTTCCTTCCCCCCTCTTTCGCGCCTCTCTCTCTCCCCTTTCTCTTCTCTTCTCCTCTCCTCCCTCCCTCTCCTCTACCTCTCTCTCTCTCTCTCTCTCTCCCCCTCTCTCTCTCCTCTCTCCCTCACCCCCCCTCCCTTCTTCTCTCTCCCTCCCTCCCTCTCCCTCCTTGCCTCTCTCTCCCTCCTTTCCTCCCTCTCTCTCTCCCTCCCTCCCTCTCTCTCTCTCCCCCCTCCCCTTGTGCTTGGCTGGCTCCTCCTTTATCGTAGATGAGGGGCAGCAGGAGTGGAGCGCTCTTAAAGATAAAATAAAATAATAGATAAAATAAAATAAATAATAGATTAAATAAAGAGCGCGCTGAGCGGCATGTGTCCTCCCCACGTTGTCCGCCGCCTCCTGGCTGGAGGGGAGGTGCTGCCCCCCCCCCTCCTCCCCCTCCTCCCCTGCTCCTCTCCCCTCCTCCCTCCTCCCCTCCCTCCCTCCCTGCTCCTCTCCCTCCCCCTGCTCCTCTCCTCCTCTCCTCTCCTCCCCTCCTCCCCTCCTCCTCCTCCCCTCCCCCCTGCCTCCCCTCCCCTCCTCCCCTCCTCCTCTCCCCTCCTCCTCTCCTCCTCTCCCCTCCTCCCCTCCTCTCCTCCTCCCTCCTCCCCTCCTCCTCCTCCAGGGTGACGGCCAGAGGTCAGAGCCCTTCCTCTGGCTGTTCCCCGGCCACTACCTCGTTCACGGTATCTTAACGGACAGATCCAGGAGCAACTAGAGAGGTTAGGGTCAGCCTAACCTAACCTAACCTAACCCAACCTAACCTAACCTAACCTAACCTAACCTAACCTAACCTAACCCAACCTAACCTAACCTAACCTAACCTAACCCAACCTAACCCAACCTAACCTAACCTAACCTAACCTAACCTAACCCAACCTAACCTAACCTAACCTAACCTAACCTAACCTAACCTAACCTAACCTAACCTTAACTACTATAAACTAGAGCGGCACAAAGAGGTTAACCCCTTAGAAGAATAACTCTGCTTCTGAAACGTCCTTTATGTTGTCCTGTACGACCCGACGATTGAACTCATCTGCTGATTAATTCTAAACGGCGTTCTCTGTGCGTTGATTGGTATTAAACACGACTTAACTCGTATAGATCGTTATAGCCTTCACAGCATACACACAAGAACACAAACCCCTGATGTACGGCCAGGTGAACCCCACGCTGTCACGCCCTAATGAGCACATCCTGTCGGCCGCCACCGCGGTGAGAAAGACTTTACCGGTTCAGGAAGGAGCCGTCAGCCGGACGGTACCGGGAGCGGGTGGGGGGTGGACGTGGGGGTGGGGGGCTAGCAGGTACATCAGCTCGCTCGGGTCGGGCCCAGGCGGCGTCCTGACCCACCTGTCCGGACGCCATGGTTACTAGCAGACGTGCATCAGAGCGGGTCTTTAGCGGAGGAGGAGGAGGAGGAGGAGGAGGAGGAGGAGGAGGAGGAGGAGGAGGAGGAGGAGGAGGAGGAGGAGGAGGAGGAGGAGGAGGAGGAGGAGGAGGAGCAGGAGGAAGAGGAGGAGGTGGAGGAGCAGGAGGAAGAGGAGGAGGAGGAGGAGGAGTAGGAGGAAGAGGAGGAGGTGGAGGAGCAGGAGGAAGAGGAGGAGGAGGAGCAGGAGGAAGAGGAGGAGGAGGACCAGCGCAGCGGAAACACAGCTCGCCTCATCGCTCCCAAAACCGTGACCTTTACCGGGACCTGATGAACGACGGGCCGCACTTTTGTTTAGATTTCTCTCTCTCTCTCTCTCTCTCTCTCTCTCTCTCTCTCTCTCTCTCTCTCTCTCTCTCTCTCTCTCTCTCTCTCTCTCTCTCTCTCTCTCTCTCTCTCTCTCTCTCTCTCTCTCTCTCTCTCTCTCTCTCTGTTCTCTCTCCTCTCTCTCCCCTCTCTCTCTCGTCTCTCTCTCTCTCTCTCTCTCTCTCTCTCTCTCTCTCTCTCTCTCTCTCTCTCTCTCTCTCTCTCTCTCTCTCTCTCTCTCTCTCTCTCTCTCTCTCTCTCTCTCTCTCTCTCTCTCTCTCTCTCTCTCTCTCTCTCTCCTATAGATCGGAGGTCTGTCCAAGTTGAGCTGGAAGGCAAATTCTGCCTCTTCTTTTGCTCGCTGTGTGAGATCATGTGGAGCTCTGACCGGTTCTGGCTGGTTCTAGCCGGTGCTGACCGGTCCTGCCCCGAGCCCTTGTGCAGTGGTTCGCGTCAGGAGGTTTAGGTCTTGGATGAGCAGCTGACAGGAGTGAAGACCTCACTGAGAATAGTCCGGAACCAAACGGGCTGATCTGTGGGGAGTGGACGGGATCTCCACCCAACCGCTAAATGCATACGATACACCGCTTAAGTCCTCCTGCTGTTCACCTGAAACACAGACAGACAGGCAGACAGACAGACAGACAGACAGACAGACAGACAGACAGACACATAGACAGGCACACAGACAGGCACACAGACAGGCACACAGACAGGCACATAGACAGACAGACAGAAAGACACACAGACAGGCCCATAGACAGACAGACACACAGACAGACACACAGACAGATGGACAGACAGACACACAGACAGACAGACACACACACGGACGGACGGACAGACAGACAGGCACAGACGGACATACAGACACACAGACAGGCACAGACAGACAGACACACAGACAGACACACAGATAGCAGACACATAGACAGACACAATGACACACAGACAGACACAAAGACAGATAGACACACAGACAGACAGACACACAGACAGACACACAGACAGTCGGACAGACAGACACACAGACACAGAGAGGCCGAGGAGGAGAGGGTTGGACCGTGTGACGCTCAGACCAAAGGTTGTGGGTTAAATCCCCCGTGGATGGCAGCCTACCTGCAGACTTGGCCGGGTAAGAGGTCCTCACCTCTTAGCTGCACTCAATGACAAGAAAAATAAAGAAACACTGCAGTTCTCTTTGGATAGAAGTTACTTTACACAATGTGGGTTTGTAAGGTTGGCTGTGGGATTGTATTTCTACATATTTAGTTAGGGAGGAGTCGTAGAGCATTACCATAACAAGAATAGAACACGCAAGTGTTTTAAAATACACTTTAAAATAAAGGTATACACATGTATTCATCTCCAAATCAGAAGCCTAATTTGATTCACGGCAGCTGATTGGCAGACAGCCTCTTAGGTAGGAAGATCTGATTGGCTGACGGCCTCTTAGCAGTGGGCTCTGATTGGCCGATCTCTTAGCACCACATTAGGAGTCATTGGCGCTGATCCGGCACTGAGTATTGATCCCGGGCGAGGGATGAGTGATTCCTGCTTGAGCCAACTGTTCTCCGGAGGATTCTCCTGCAATACGCCTGGGGCAGGGTACGAAACCCACCCCCACATGGGGGGGGGAGAGAGAGAGAGAGAGAGAGAGAGAGAGAGAGAGAGAGAGAGAGAGAGAGAGAGAGAGAGAGCGAGAGAGAGAGCAGAGAGAGAGAGAGAGAGAGAGAGAGAGAGAGAGAGAGAGAGAGAGAGAGAGAGCGAGCGTGGTCAAGCGAGGTAGCGGGAGCCTTGACAGAGATCCGTCCCCGGTGACCGACTCCGACGGCAATTAACTTTTCAGGGCAAGTTGTGTTTACCAGGGGCTACGATTGACGTGCTAAAATATTGATGGCAGACATTTTATTAGCCTGCTAGCTGACGCGGGGCAGGACTAGCCGCCGCGGCAGCAGCATGTGTTGTCAGTGAGTGAGACGAGCTTGGCTGTCGCCGCTGCCGCGCGGGTAATTACACCTGACTGACGGACAGAACACAACCGCCCCGCATCCGCCCGACTCACTAGTTACAACACACACGTGTGTCGCCCCCTCCGAGTCCAGGATTAGTTCAGAGTCCGTCTGGTCGAGGTCGGCGCCGCGGAGAGCTCCGGTGAATTAGAAAGCGGCTAGCTGCTAGCGGTAGCGGCCGCTGGGTCGCGGCGCTGCCTTTGAAGTGTAAATGTGATGACATGCTGCTATTGACGGCTGCGCTGGTGACACACGCGCCCTGGGGCTAGGTCAACAACAGTGGAGCGCTGCCAACGCGCGCTCTGCAGGGACCTCTCGGACACACGCCCCCCCCTGCCCCCCTGCCCCCCCACCCCCCCAGCCCCCCGCCGGCAAGAGAGAGGGAAAAAAAGCAGCAGCCCAGAACCCCTTGCTGATGAGCAGCGCTGCTTTGTCCGATGGCCTCGTGGATCAGGAAGGTCTCGCGCTGGCTGTCAGAAGAGGTGAGCGCTATTGACTCAGATAGCTTGACCCGCCTCTTCCCCGGTGGCGCCACCTCTTCACCTGAACCCCGCTTCACCCGTCCCCCCTCCCCCCTCCTTCTCCCCACCTCCCCCGCGAGAACCGCACTACCTGCCCACAGGGTCGCCCCCCACCCCCCCCACCCCCCTCAAAATAAATTAAACTTCAGGAGCAGGCGGCCGGCGGCGAGAGTTTGAAGTAGCGTCTTAGCGGTTAGCGGCTAATTAGCCAACTGGGCTTTAGAGGCCTTGAGAACCCTGGCCTGCCTGAGAAACCTTCTTAATCCCGACCTGACATGAACGCATCGCAGGTTACTCAAGCTGGGGGGGGGGTTCCATAATATATATATATATATCTGTATATATATATAGATATATATATATAGATATATATGTGTATATATAGAAATATGTATAAATAGATATATGTTTATATAGATATAGTAAGCTATATATAGATATGTCAAATGCATGGAATAGGATCTACTTTATTAATCCCAGATAGGGAATTTGGGGGGGATCTTTTTAATTCATATAAATAATGTAAAACATTAAAGTATAACCGAAGGGGTATATGAGGGCATCAGTAATAAACAAGCTGCTGGTTTTCATTCCCTGTGTAGTCGGCGGTGTGAGAAACCTTTATTAGCACGGTGGGGTGTAGGGCGCGGGGGGGGGGGATCAACCGGGGCTCATGGGTTTAAGGTTGGCAGTTTGAAACCTTTGTCTCTCTGTTAGTCTCTCAGACGAACCATTTAAGGGCGAGTGGGCTGAATAAGAGACTTTTCCTCCATAATCCTCCTCTCCTCCAATTAAACAGCCTATTGATTTAGTCTCACGCATCGAGCTGGGAAAGAGGCCAACGGCTATAGATACACAATATTATATATATATATATATATATATATATAATATATATATATATATATATATATATATATATATATATATATAGACTCAATATATATATACTGCACAATACAACGTATATAAATTCTGTTTATATGTTCCATGCTGCTAATATTTATATAATGTATATTAAATAAACGGCGGGAAAACAATCAGAAACGATCAGGTGTGTAACCCCTCAGCCAATCAGAGGAGGGGAACCCATGCTAGCTTTAGCTTCCCCAGCAGTGGACTGTAACCCATGCTAGTGTTAGCATACAGGCTAGTGTTAGCATCCCCAGCCTAGCAGAGGAGGGTAACCAGTGCTAGCTTTAGCATCCCCAGCCTATCAGAGGAGAGGAACCAGTGCTAACTTTAGCATCCCTGACCTAGCAGCAGTTTGGGAATGCAGGCTAGCGTTAGCGTCCCCAGTCTGCGGAGGTGAGGGCTTACGTGTGCAGGCAGGCCCGGCATTGGGCTCCAATCATTGTATCCTTGATGTGTCAAACGTGCCTTACCTCCAGCAGAGAATAATACCCTTCTGGAGAGGGTGTGTGTGTGTGTGTGTGTGTGTGTGTGTGTGTGTGTGTGTGTGTGTGTGTGGGTGGGGGGGGGGGGGGCAGAGAGGGAGGGGGGGAGAGCAAAGATAGAGAGAGAGAGAGGAAGGGAGAGGGACAGAGGGAGGGAGAGAGCGTGTGGGAGGGGGGGAGAACAAAGATAGAGAGAGGAATCGAGGGAGAGAGAGGGGGGGAGAGGGATAGAGGGTGGTAGAGAGAGAGTGGAAGAGGGGGGAGAACAAAGAGAGGGAGAGGGGGAGAGGGAGAGGGGGGAGGCTGAATGGGCCCTGGCCTGCTCGCGGGCCCAGGGTGTTTCTCGGTGTGTAGGAGCTAATTGTGAATATTATCCCACATTTTTTGGTTGGTGGCCGGTTCACAGCGGCAGACACCTCTCAGCAGCGGCATTATCCCCAGGTGTGAAGAGCTGTCACCCTCACATGTGTCACGGACGTCCCCTCGCCGCGGCCCACTTACCGGCCCGCGCTGGCAGGCTAGGTGACGGATGCTCGACGCGCGTCCTAGCATGCCCGTTAGCCGCGGGGAGCTTGGGAACATGTTTGTGCAGAAGGTGATAGCAACTGACAGCGTCTTTACATCGTTGTGCGTGAACGCGGGCGATGACCACTAATCAATACTGTTTTTCTCACACAGGGCGGCGGGGGGGGAAAGAACACTCTGCGGTTGGGTTTTCTATTTTAGCCTTAGCCCGCCACGGCGCGCTCCATGCTAGTGCTAACAGGCTAGCGCTGGATGGAGACGGAGGGGCTGTATTTATACAGCGAGAGAGCTGCTCTTTCTGTGAGCGGAATGTGTGGAGCAGGGTTCAAGTCGTGTGTTAGGGTCCGCCAACACAAGCTCCCCTAGCTGAGGCCACTCTGAGGAGCTGCATCGGAGCGCCCGTCGCAGGATCAGATCCGATCATCATTAGCGTGTGCACGGCGGGCGTTCATCGACCACAGCAGAATATGACGCGCGCGTTAGCGGTAAACGCGCAACAGTAAGCAGAAATAAAGAGCGGGCAGTTTTCCGCCTGGCCGCCCGGCTGAGTGACCCGTGAAGCGCCGCCCGGACCCCGCTGTCAGAGCGCGTTAGCCGCCGCCGCCGCCAGACGCTGCCAGCGCTCCATCGAGCCAACGCTCCGAAGCTCCCGGCAGCCGCACCCCCAGACACACGCTCCCTGATCGGGCCTGGCAGGTCCTGAACCCCGCCGTACCCCCCCCCCCCCCTGACCCACCTCCACCTAAACCCAGACACACCTCCACCTTAGTGCTAACACCTCCACCCTAATCCTAGACCTGAAGGTCAAAACCCCCCTTCTCTAACGCCGGGGTGAGCCCTGGGGGAAAACCACGGTGAAGGAATTATGAACCCAAATCAGATCCATCGATTCTCTGCTGACCGGTGAACAATTTGTTCATCCACTCCAACTGCTTGTGTTTCACGGTTCACTCGACAGAAAGTGGTTCTGATCAGAGCGGAGAGCGGCTGAGATGTTATCTCCATCTGTCAGGAGGAGGAGGAGGAGGAGGAGGAGGAGGAGGAGGAGGAGGAGGAGGAGGAGGAGGAGGAGGAGAGAGGAGGAGGAGGAGGTGATATCGACGGGACAGGAGGACTCGATGTGTGGGCGTGGACACAGTGACGGGTTCTGAACTTAAGGAACGCCGTTTGACTTCCATCAACGGATCGACGTTGTTATAAATGACTCATATCCTTCACCCCCCCCCCCCACGCCTCCTCCCCCCCGCCCCCCCCCCCCCACGCGGGACTACTCCACAGGATATCTGCCCGATAAATAACAAAATGGAGGATTTGTAGGGCGATCGAAGGCGGTTCATTAGCGGGGCTCATCAGTATGTATGTGTGCAGCGGGAGAGGGACTAGGCTGAGCTGGATTAACACGCATCCTAAACATTTGCCTTTCTGCCATCAATCGATGGCGGGCTTCAGCGCGCGGGCGTTTATGTCTTCTGCTCCGTCGGCCCGACGGCATCGACCGGCGCCCCGCCGCGGCCCGTCGATGCGCCTCTCTGGGCCGTGTCACCGCGGATCGCCCCCATTGATCAGGGAGTGGGGGGGTGGGGGTGGGGGGACAGCTGCTCCCCGGGACCCCGCGGTCGGAGGGCAGCGGCCCGAGTGTGGTCGTCGTGGCGACAGCTCCTCACCGAGTGCTGTGTCACCTGTCAGACCGCGGCGACCACACACACACACTAGGGTACACACACACACACACACACTGCGACCACACACACACTGCGACTCCACACACACACTGCGACCACACACACACCACACACACACTGGGTACACACACACACACTGCGACCACACACACACTGCGACCACACACACACACTGCGACCACACACACACACTGCGACCACACACACTCCATCACTGACCTGTGGTCTCAACCCTTCAACCCCCTGCCCACCGACTCAGATGAGAATGCGAGGGCAAGCAGGCACACAGATAGTCACACACACATACACACACACACACATACGTAAAACACACACACACACACAAACACGCAGATGTGAATACACACACCAACACGCCACTCTCTCACACGCACACACACACACACACACACACACACACACACACACACACAACACACACACACACAGACAAACACACAATACATGCACGCACTTAATCACTCACACACACAAACAAACACAAATACCCAAATAGAACAGGCCCACAAACACATATAGACCTGCACACACATCTACACAAGCAGGCTCACACACACACACACACACACACACACACACACACACACACACACACACACACACACACACACACACACACACACACACACACACACACACACACGGAGGCACTTATGGACACACACTAACCAACACACACGGCCAACACTAAACACGGAGTGTGTCGGGACATTTTGGTGTCGATCATGTGGGAGTGGTGGTGGAGAATTAGGAACCAAAGTGCAGAAGATTGAGAGGAGCCGTCCACTGGTGGTTAGCGGCGCTCAGACAAAGGTCACGGCTGGCAGGAAGGGATGGACGGCTACGCCCATGTTAGGGCGGACAAATCCTCTAACGCAGAAGTGATATTCAAAGCAGATCTGTGTGTCTTTACATATTAACAAACCAAATATCACATGAGGGTGGGAAAATATGTCAACATTAATGGAGAAATGGGATTGGCTGATTAAGGACTTGGTTGTTGATAACGAGCACCCAATCCTAATGGCGACTTTCAAAGCCAATTAGGCCCCGGCTGTGATATCATTGGTCTACATGTTAGGCCCCGCCTCTTAAGACACGGCGACCCAATCACAGGCTAGCCTAGCGCTGTGTTACCGCCAGAGGCTGATGGAGACACTTCCACGTTTTAGAAACAGAAAACATGAATGTTTGATGAAAACAACCGGCTGACAATGTCCTCTGCACACTGCCTC
This sequence comes from Melanogrammus aeglefinus, assembly GCA_900291075.1. NCBI lineage: Eukaryota > Metazoa > Chordata > Actinopteri > Gadiformes > Gadidae > Melanogrammus > Melanogrammus aeglefinus. The sequence continues at coordinate 3,063 of OLKM01004037.1, read as the reverse complement.
AGCCGCTGACACGCTGAATAGTAATGAGAGCCAGAGAGCCACGCAGCGGAAGCAGCCGCAGCAGCACTGTTCTGATTTAATACTGAGTTTACAAGCTGATTACATCCAGCCACATGATGCAGAAGGGCGTGAAGTGGGCCATCTCGGCATGCTAATGGACCTAAAGAGCATCAGCCCGATTAAGAATTCATCCAGAGCTAATATATGTAATTATTTAATTAAAGATGTGTCGGCTACATTTTCATGCTCTTTGATTGTCGAAGGGCGCGGGGGGGGGGGGGGGGGGGGGGGGGGGGGGGGGGAGAAAGAACAAGAGTGATTTTCCCCTTCGACTCCTCACACAGAGACGGCCTTGAAGCGATGCAATAATACAATTTAACCAATGAAATCAGACCTAGGAAGTGCATTAAATAATATATATCAACTCCATAACCAGCCCGTATCGCACATTAATAAAATAGTGTTGTGTGCAGTACCAACATCACTTAAAACCCAACACAATAAGGCAATACCACTTAAAAACTCAAACAATATTGTGAATTGTGAATACTGTGGAAGGATGTAGTACACCTACACATGGAGTCACTACTACTACAGTACTACTACGAGGCCTGCAGGCACTCCTTGCGGTATTGTGGTTAAGTGTAGTTGAGTGTTGCCAGGTTCAATCACACACAAAAAAAAAAGCAAAGCCAGGCGCTAAAACGTCTTCTCTGGCTAATCAGAGGGATAATAAATGAAAGCGTCGTGGACCGCGGAGTGTCGTTCTCTCGCTGCATCTCTCTCTCTCTCGCTATAGATTCGGCTGTTTGAAGTCACTTCTGTCTTCTTGTCTCATTAAACTTAAAACGACTCAGGGAAATATTCAAATCATCTGTTTACCCTCTTACATTAAAATGTGTAATTTCCCCTCACTCTGGGAGACAACGCGCAATTAGGGTGGGCCGGGCGTTTTCAGACCCATTTAGCTTAGCGCGCGCCGCGAAACAAACGCACCCTGACGACGCTCCGTGACGACGGCGGGGAGATGAAAGTGACGCCACGCCACTGAGTTAAATATTTAAATATTCACCGCCTCAACTTTGGAACAGATCAAAGGCTTTCACATTAATTTTGTAAGTCAGTTCGGTGAAAGTCCAATTAAATATCTCGCAGTTTTAATAAATATCTATTTTATTTTGCAGGCAGTGCGGTGAAGGGGAGACGTCTCAGCAGATGACAACAGAGTTAAAAGTGTACGCCAGTCACCACAGAACACTTACCTAATAAACAGAAATCACAATCACAATGTTGCATATAATGAATATTGAAGCAGCTGTCAGGCCTGCTTAACATACCGCAGACAACATACTCTCTTACTTTAGAGCTCACCTTTTTATTATCTCTCTATCTATCTATCTATCATATATATTTAAAAAATATACATCTTTCAATCTATCTCACCTACATTACCTACATTACCTACCTACCTACATTACCTACATTACCTACCTACCTACCTACCTACCTACCTACCTACCTACCTACCTACCTACCTACCTACCTACCTACCTACCTACCTCTCTCTCTCTCTCTCTCTCTCTCTCTCTCTCTCTCTCTCTCCTCTCTCTCTCTCTCTCTCTCTCTCTCTCTCTCTCTCTCTCTCTCTCTCTCTCTCTCTCTCTCTCTCTCTCTCTCTCTCTCTCTCTCTCTCTCTCCTCTCTCTCTCTCTCTCTCTCTCTCTCTCTCTCTCTCTCTCTCTCTCTCTCTCTCTCTCTCTCTCTCTCTCACTCTCTCAGTGTAATGTTATACTAGAGTCATGTAGTATCTTGTAATAATGTATTCACATCTATAAGCACCCTCTTTGTGATAGTAATAGAAGAATAGCAAAAGTAGAAGGCTGGTAGAAGTAGCAAAATATTAGTGCATACAACTTGCATGCTAATGCTAGCTAAATCATAGCTAAAACGCTACCTCGCCGCAGCAAGTTAAATCACGTGTAGCTTGCTAACGCTACATCACTTGTTGCTTGCAAATGCTACCTTAATTAGAGCCAGCTACGGCTACCTCGCAGCGCTGCATCCCTGGTATCAGCGCTAACGTTAGCCTGTGTCAGAAAGGTATCCTCACTTCCTCGGCCTAGCGTTACCTCAGCAGAGCGGGCTAACGCGACGCTTTCCAAGGCTTGATGTTCACACTTGATGTTCCCAGCTCCTCTTTTCTTTCAGCAGAGGAGGAACGACGTCCCTGTGGATTGCTAGTTTTCTTCTCACGCGCGCGGGGAAGGTATTGTTGACATTAAACTCTTCCTCTTTCAGGGATTATTGTGACAAGACGGAGCTGCCATCGCTAGGCGTGGCAGCATCTGTGTACAGAGCGGCCCAGAGCCATGTTTGTTTCTGTTGAAACGCAGGAAACTCCTTCTATCTTTGTAGCGCTGAGGCCGCCGGCACCGCGCGCAGCGACTCACTGCCACCGTCGGCACAATAAACACATCTGTTTGTAGCTTCAAACCACATTTACATTCACTACGGGCTGCGCAGTGCTAGCACAAGCAACGGCAGCAGGTTAGGCTTCAACAGCTGAAAGTAATAGTTGTGATGGTAAAGTACTAGGCTTAAACAGCTGATATAACTAGTTGTGATGGTAGAGTTGGCTTAAACAGCTGATATAACTAGTTGTGATGGTAGATTACTAGGCTTCCTCTGCTGGTAATACTAGTTGGGATGTTTGTGGTACTGGAGGCCTAGTGATGGTAGAGAGGCTTCAACAGCTGGAGGTACTAGTTATTATAGTCAGGATATTAAAGATACCACTAATGAGTACTAGTGATACTATAAGTATAACTACTGTTGTATGATATTAAAGACTAGGGGTTATAACAAGACCTCACTAATGAGTAGTAGTGACACTAATACTATAACTAGTGGTGTAGTATATTAAAGACCTCACTAATGAGTAGTAGTGACACTAATACTATAACTAGTGGTTATTAAAGACCTCACTAATGAGTAGTAGTGACACTAATACTATAACTAGTGGTTATTAAAGACCTCACTAATGAGTAGTAGTGATACTAATACT
>OLKM01004036.1:10000-26295 GCA_900291075.1 Melanogrammus aeglefinus | reverse complement strand
CCTTAAGAAGTCATTTTTTTTTTGTAGCAGCCTTATCATTAGTCACAATGGACACACATATTTTGCAACGAAGTAGTCTCTGCATTCTGTTCAAGGAACCATCACTGCCATGACAAAATTTGAAGTTGAGACACAAAGATTTTTTTAAATTATTTTTCAAGGTTACTGTCAGCGCATGTGTCTGATAGAAGTTGATAGGGTGTCTCTTATAATTGACTTTGTTTCTCTTTCCGGTGTGTGATTTGACTTTATTTTTGTTGATGATAACTTCGTTGGGGCTGTCTGCAGGCGGTGCTTAAGCTGTGGTGGTGCTGGGCAGAGCTTGTGCATCACCAGTAGAGGGGACTCTTACCCGGGTCACCCCTAAAGGGCTCTGCAGGGCTTCTGATTTGACAATCGTCTCTGGATTGGAGATGATTGTCAAATCAGACGGCTCACTTTTTAATATTGATTATCATCAAGACATCGGCCAAGTTCTGCCTGTCAGGCATTGCTGTTCTGTTCCTGTGGACTCTCATATGGTGCATTCCACCAGCAGGTGCGGTTCGGTGTGGTCATGAATAGGTTCATGTTTCCCCCCCAAAAGTGGGCGGGTCGGAACTTAGCGTGATTAGAGCCATACTTATCTCTCAGTGCTCCTCCGTGTGGGGACCAAGCATCTGAAAGGTGCCCAAAAGGGTGCTACACACACCGTCCTTTGATTGGTTGACAGAATCGTACTTCTGTGTGGGATTATAATAAACAAAAGTACCCCCGAGGGGTTTCTGACAACGGTGAAAGCTTAGTAGTTTATTGAAGAACATGTTGCGCAAAAGTTTGCAGTCCTTCCTTGACGTTCCTACATTATTATTCATCCTTTATTAAGCCCTTCGCTAACTCTTTCATGCAAAGGCCGCTGACGGAATATCCTCAATTTCACTCTGGCATTTCTCTTGGATGCATAGGCCGCTGACGAATATCCTCAATTTCACTCTGGCATTTCGCTCAAGCTCTCCCAGGTGGAGCCCACTCTCTGACATTTCCGCCTATACACTTCTTCTCCAGCTGATTCCTGGGGCGACCTCTTTTCCTTTTCCCTTGGGGGGTTCCATTTCAGGGCTTGACGTTGTTGCAGGTTTTCTGAGGGTATGGCCAATCCAACTCCACTTTCTCTTTTGGATTTGTAAGTCTATGGGTCTTAGCTTTGTTCTTTTCCACAGGTCCACACTGTTTGCGTTGACTTTTTACTAGATATTTCGTATCCTTCTGAAGCGGTGTTGATTTAATGTTGGCCGCAGCTGTGTGTTGTGTGCTTTGTTGTTCTACATGTTTCAGCTCCATACACTCATCGCTTGTGTTTCACGTTGGAGTTCAAGATGAGTATCTTAGTATGTGAAGTGTCTTATGTTTTACATTGTTTTTCTTTGTTTATTGTCCCTGTTTTCTTCTTTTCATTGGATATTAATTAGCAGGCTAAACTGCGTCGCGTTACTATGAGGTCACGATGCTTTTGTAGCTGCCGCGGCTATCGCCATCTGGCTTAAACTCCGCCCTAGCGTACTGTCAGCGGAATTGCCAGCCATGACTGAGCTGCGCCTAACCGCACCTAAACTACCAGACCTAGTCGTACTGGGCCTAAGCGCAGCCACCGGTGGAAACGCGCCAATAGTGGACTCTCTTAGTGGGCTCTCATAGTGGACTATCATAGTGGACTATCATAGTGGACTATCATAGTGGACTCTCATAGTGGACTATCATAGTGGACTATCATAGTGGACTCTCATAGTGGACTCTCATAGTGGACTTATAATAGTGGACTATCATAGTGGACTCTCATGTATGACTATCATAGTGGACTCTTCATAGTGGACTATCATAGTGGACTATCAGAGTGGACTATCATAGTGGACTCTCATAGTGGACTATCATAGTGGACTATCATAGTGGACTATCATAGTGGACTCTCATAGTGGACTATCATAGTGGACTATCATAGTGGACTCTCATAGTGGACTATCATAGTGGACTATCATAGTGGACTCTCATAGTGGACTATCATAGTGGACTATCATAGTGGACTTTCATAGTGGGCTCTCATAGTGGACTATCATAGTGGACTATCAAAGTGGACTCTCCTTTCACTTAAGAACTCCGGTTCGTCTTCGGAGGATGGGGTCCGAAGATGACCGCGAGTGCCCCTTCACACATGCGAACACCCAACGGAGATAAGCCGCATCAGACCGGTTTGGTGACAGTCACGGTGAATTCTCTGGCACTCCGATTCTCCAGACTTTACACTAAGGCTGACCTAGAGACCTGCGTTCACACATAAAAGGCCCTCCGGGTGTCATCCAAAGAAAGTCTGGCGCACAGTGCACGTGTGATAGTATGTTTGTGAACAACCGTGATGAGCTTTTCTATTGGTGATTTCCCATTTAGATAGTTGTTTGGACCCCAGACTTCCCTACTGTATAACCCTTTGGACAAGAACCTATTTGAGGTGTACTTGGATATTTTCTGATGAACATTCACAGCCATGCCAAACACCCAGTGGAAGTGATCGTCAAACCCAAATATGTTTACTTCTTTGTTTGTTCAGTTTCTGTAAATCCTAGTGTGGATTTGTCCTGCTAAGAAGTTAATTGAAAAAGGGCAGAATGGATTTCAAGTTTACTCTCAGTGCATGCTTCTGATTTGAAGTTTAAAAGTTGTCGACCCTCTTTTGAGGGGAGAGAGCAACAAGGCAATCAGCTCAGTTTAAGCATTTAACCTCTGTGTCTGCCAGTGTAACACCAGAAACGGAGGCTCTCTGTGGCGCTTTCTGCAGTTAATTTATACATACTGATAGGGTCGCGGCACATATTGCAACCCTGTCTCACAACAAAGCACTGCTTAAAAGGAGCTAGGTTCTCCGTTACCAGCTTTTAATTGCACATTTGCTATATTATACATTGTTTTAGTTGAATCATATGTTCCTCATCATCCGTCTCGGTGATCTGTTAAAGAGTCTTTATGCAGATGGAAGTGAAAATTTTCTTCACATCCAAATAGCAGGAATATATTTGGAATGTGAAAATGGCTGAAAAAACAAGGTGGGATGTGCGATTGCTTTGGAAGGAAGCCGATCTCTCCTTTTATGGCAAGAGACAGGCATTATGGTCAAGGAGGAAACGCTATATTCTGGTTTTTCGGAATGCTGCAGAGCACCTTTCCCATCGCACTTAGGACACAGATAAACCTTCGTTTTGGGGTTCAAAGGCGACTTTTCTGTGCTGTTTCACAACATTTAATTTAGTATCAGTCAGAGTTAGTTTTTTACTTGAATGTCTCCAATTTAATTATTAGATCATGATATTATAATAAGTGATGAGTGAGTGGGGGGGGGGGGGTGTTTGTTAACCATCTTTCCATATTCTTTAATTTCTTTAATTTTGTTTTGTTTTGTAGGTCATTCCTTTTGATGTTGGTCAAACAGAGTTACAGGACAAAGTGTTCAGACAATGTCTTTCTATCTTGAATTGCTTCTTTCCACGCTCTTGTTCTACAAGAGTTACAGTGGATTCATCACATTTTCTGCTATCTTCTATTAGCCTTTTTTTTTTATCTTTGTATATTTATATTTATTTATTTGATTAGGACATTGTACATTAATGAACAGCCAGAACATCAATATGGATATGCTGGAGTTAGCTTAGTTGCTAATTTACATCCGTTGTCCTAAGGCAAGTCAAAAACATAAAAACAACATACCAGTATACAAAATAGATAAAAAACACTTTTACAAAACAAAATAGGTCCCAATTTACATCAAGAGTCCATGTAGAAAAAGTAGAATGACGAAAGGTTACATATGAGACCAGGGGCCTCATGTACTAAGGTTGCGTACGCACAAAAACGTGGCGTACGTCCTTTTCCACGCTCACGTTGAGATGTACAAAACGTGAAATGACCGTAAAAATGTGCGGTCCCCACGCCAGCTCCAGAGCTGTCGTACGCACGTTTCTACAGCGATTGTTCCTTTGGCGACACTTAGAGGTGACGCTGGGAAACTGGGAAAAATGTGAAAACAATGACTCATCAGAGTGATTTGCACATCAGAGACACACTAATGAACAATTAACACACCCTTGCAATTATATCGGAGGCTAATATAATGCGCAATGGATGAAGAAAATTTTGTTTTAAAAATGGCAGCGGTTAGCGTTGTTTAGAGGACATCCGCAAATGGTCAAATCCGAAGGGAACGTATAAACCCAGTCTCACCAAAATGCGTACAGATCGCACGGTTTGACATGCGTGCAGTAGGCCTACATACGCCAAATGACCATTTCGCGTGCATATGATACGCAAATAACGGTGTCAAATTGTGGCTGTGACGTACTACCGAATTTCAGACTTGCATTAACTATGTGGAGGGCGTATGCGTATATTTTTTCTTCCGAATTTCAGACTTTAACAACCATTTTAATGCACTTTTCCTTATCGGAAGCCGGAAATTCCCGAATTCTGAAGTTCAATGCAGCATGCATCGCTGGTGACGTCGGTATGGGTATAAAGTGATGCGTGGTATGTTTACGCATCCGCCCTCCACAGTAGTTAAAGCTAGGGTAGGCGATTTTTTTACTGAAATATTTACCAAAAATGTCATAATAGCCAGTCAGCTATATGTAGGCGAAGTGCTCTGAGAATATCTGCACATCACTTTGCTCTCCCCTGCCTCTGTGTGCCCCCCCAAAAAATTGCCACCGCTCATGTACACTTTGACCAATCAGAGCGAGGCTCCGATTCTCCGTTCTTATTGGCTGTGGGACTGTCCATCAACTTGGCACCGACGTTCGTGAGTCCCTGCGTGAGCGTTCACGAGCCTAGCAGCTTATGCTAACAAATTACAGTTGCACTTAGTTTGCTAACTTGCTTGGCTGATACAGCTACCTTTCTACCATCTACCTATGTCTGTGAGTAAGATGTTGATGCTATATATGTTTTTATGCAGTTATCAGCACTAATGTTTAATTACCTCGGAATCGGACATGGTGTTTCGTCTTCCTATCAATGTAACTGAATTCACATGAACGCGCATCACTGACGTGCGGAGGGAGGAGCTACAGCAGGTAGCGCGTGGGAGGGAGGGACCAGAGAGAACGCGACAGAATCTCAACGGCTGTTTTCCCCAAAATCGCATACCCTAGCTTTAATGCTGGGTTTTGCGTATCATATGTACGCGAAATGGTCATTTGGCGTATGTACTGCACGCATGGCAAACCGTGCGATCTGTACGCATTTTGGTGAGACTGGGTTGGTATATTTAGGGAACGCGAGGACTTGCTCGCAAATGATGATGATTGACTCATGAGCCGATTTCGTTTCCCCAGGCCAGTATTACTGGAGCTGTGCGCAGAGCTGTGGCCAGCCCTAGAGCGCCACACAGCCAGGAGCCAGGGGTTGTCCGTGCCCTCTCCTTGCTTGTCTATTCAAAAATAAAAAATTTAAGTTAATAAACACGAGTCAAAGTCTTTAATATCCTGCCATCTTTACGCACGACTTATGTGTATTGCAGTGGCGAGCGGTGACTTTTTACTGTGGTCATGCTGAAGTGTCAATACCATGCGCGCCCGTGGGGGGGCATTATATTTTTTAATAAAAAATATAATATGGTTAGTGGAAACAGCTTGTAGTGATCACGTTGGTCCAGAGTACATTTGATCACTATAAGCGGTTGATTACTAAAACCGAATTGTTATTACAGTATTTCACTTATTTTTTATGGGAGAACATCATCTAAATGCCAGTTGTATAGTTTTTTCAATGAGAAAAAATGTAACGAAGCGGTCGTCAGCTCCAAACTCACCCGTCTGCACCTCAATCACAGACCACAGCTGGTTTTCCGCACAGCATTTACAGTAACTCACTGACACGTCTCAGATCAGTAGGCGCTGTTGCCGGTGTGTTTTTAAAACGAACTAGGCTAGTAGCCGCCGCAGATTTTCTCATTCCCCACCTTGTTTGACTAGGTATAGTTTTTTTTTTCTTCTCAAAAGTTCTTCCGCGAAAAACGGCACTGAACGCAAAGCCTTGAATAGAATTAATATTTTCAGCCATTTTGACCAGGCTACACAATGAATGAACTGACAGTTTCCCGCTGAACAATACAAATATGGTCATTTTTTGCGCATGCGCGTTGGCAGATAAGCTGCTCTCCACTGACAGCTTTTTTGCCATTCAAAACGCCCATCTCCAGTAAGCACGGCCTTTAGCAACTGTACTAGTCGGGTGTCACCGTGCGCATATGCGCGAAACAAGCTGTCAGCTTTACAGCTTTTCGCAAGCGAAACGGGACAGATTAGGCACGGATTTAAGACCAAAACAGTAAAACTAAGGTATTGTATAATTATTGAACACACTGCCAGATTAATATTTTCAATTATTTTTATTGAAGGGCTTGGGCATGCACTGCATTTATAGCTTATTATGACCGCTCGCCCATGGTGTATTGTAAGCAGCCAATTGTATGACCAGTATAAATACAGCATTTATGACTTCAGCATATTTACCTTGGGGATGATCGGTGTCCCCTTCTTGGGCTCCCACCACTCCGGTGAGAGCTGTGTCACCGACCAAAGCGGCCACTCTCAAATCGAAGGGGGAGAGTTCCCCCACTGCCGTCCCCCCACCTTTTGCGGTCACGCTTCAGCGGTGGGCAGAAACCCTCCGCTTCACCTCCACCTTGAGGTCTGACCCCTTTTTTTTAATTTCAGAGTGTGTGCGCTGCTGAGACCCCACTGCATTGACGGCTCGCAAAACGCTCCCACTCACTTCTCTTTGTTTGGTATTTATCCCTGTTGACCAGGTGTTCCAAATAGCATATGCTTGCGCATTTCTACCTCGTGGAGCAGAATCTCGAGCTCGGACTCCGTGAAGTTTCGGTTTTTGCCTCTGTTCATGGTGCCAGGTGATCGGATTAAGAGGTGAATCTCAGGTCCAGAGGCCTATTTACATAAAATTGCATATTTATAAATGAGGGCGTGGACAGGGAGGAGTTTGGCACCTCGGCATGTGCGCTCAATTCCACGTTGATCGAGATGTACAAAAGAAACGTGCTTGGATCCGTGCGTTCGCACACTTTGATACATCTGAATTTATTTGTGCGTAAGACAGTTTCTGGGTTTTGGCGTACGCCAAGTTTCAGTATGAAATCCACGCAAGTCTTAGTACATGAGGCCCCAGGTCTGGCTTCCTACTAACCACTGTTTAAGGGTCTTTTTAAAGGTGGTGTAAGTGGCACAGTCTCTAACATGAGATGGTAATATATTCCAGGACTGTGTTCCTCCAATGGACCTCACCATTTGACCAAATTTGGTCTTGCGGCGTTGTATTTCACAGTCACCTCTAGTTAGTGCTCTGGTATTTATTCTAGAGAATTTCTTCTTTACAAAGTTCTTGCAAGACTTTACCATCTCCCAATCTTTTCCATCTGCCAAATGTTTGGATGTCATTGTTTCAGATTAGATACTTTTCTCACATGTTTATTCTGACAAATTAGAAATAAAATGAATCTTTTATTTAACCAGGTAGAAATTCATTGAAATTAAAATCTCTTTTACGAGAATGACCTGGCCAAGAAAACCAATATTTTCTCCATTCTCCTCTTCAATTCAGGCATTTTTTCAGTTCATCTTTTTTTTCTTTTTTTCTGTTCATCTTCTTTAATATTGAAAAAAGAAATTGGACAGATTGACATGTACCTAAAATAGTGTGGGGGTGGGGATAATCAAAAAACACCTGATTGAATCTCTCCGCTAATCATTGCTTCTTGGTATTGCTCATTGCTTTCTTGGGTCCATCTGTATGGTCTTGGAGTACTGAATAGCCTATTGGGCTGATTGTGGGAGAGGTTTGTCTTGTTGAGGAAGAGAATGTTTTGTCTGGGGTCTGATGAGGGGGTTAGGGGGCTTTTCTGCGAACACACTGAAATCGGATGGGTCCTTGTCTGTGATCATGTAGTCCACAGTGCTGTTGGCAAGAGTTGATCAATAAGGGCGTGAGAAGCGCGAAACGGAAGTAGCTTTGTGGGCGGGTCTCTGGCGCTGTTGCTATTTAAACCGACGGATAAATGACTCTTGCGCCCAACGCCAATCTTAAACGGGTTGGTCTGAATACCCGTAGGTGTGCTTTGGGCGTAACATGCAATAAAAAAATGAGAGTGCCATCTCCTATCCCCTTTCAAAGTCATGAGCGCATTTTAACACGACGAGATGATATTTTGAGACCGCGTTTGCAGTCTCCCCTGCGACAGATGCATGACCACATGAATTTCAAACTTCAAATGGCTCAGTTTATGTCCAAATAATATGGCCTAATTCACACATGGATTAGCGTTTTCTTCTACAACTTGAGAAACACTGAGTCATCCTGTAAATATCACACATACTGTATATGATATGCGGCCCTGTGGCTGCAACTGTGGGTCTTTTTAATGATATGCGTCAATACAATAACAAACATTGTTTCTTACCAGTATTGTATACATTATCGTTATCAACTTGTGTTCATAACATGCATGTGTCCCCCCGTTAATATACATTGCCATGGACTGCATTATGAGTTAGCCTATGTGTTTAGTTAGCATGTTTAAACAGACACACGCGCGCAAAGCATCACCCGCATTCATTAATTCTTTAAACTGTGTTTCCTCACGATCAAATATTCATCAATCTTAAAAGTTATGGGCTTGTACACAATGTCTGTGTCAAGAAAATAGGTGGTTGCTGGACCTGATTGCAGATTCATTGATTTAAAAGTGCAACTTGTTACCGCTGTATCAGCTGTTCTTTCCCAAATAATTTAACCAACGTTATCATTTACCCTAAAACAAGAGTTTGTTTTGGAAGCCTGGGATAAACTTTGCTGGTTTATTATTGTTATTATTATTATTATTATTATTATTTTACGCATGTCATAGCCTACTACAGTGTTCATTCATGCAGCCCCTATGGAAAAAGAATGTTTCCATCATCCACATGCTATTTCTATGCGGTTCCACACGTATGAACAATCTTTGACATCATAATATGTATATAAGGCTTATTGTTTGCATGTTCGTGCTGTGTATAGCCTACATGTGTGTATGCTTATGTTACAGTTCCGACATGCCTAGACACGTCAAAATAGCAACAACAATTGCACTATCCACAAAGGCACTTAAACCAGGATTTCTTCGGTCAGTATCGCAATTGAAAGAATCTATCTGTAAGATAGCACCATGTATCATTTGCGCTGGAACACGCCTCTCAGGGCGCAAGTGTAGTGCCACGAGTTTGCTGCGGTGGAAAATCAGCTTTGCGCCGGGTGCAAACTAGCAACGATACATGCGTCGGTGTAGTAGAAAGTCAATTGCGCTGGGTGCAAGATAGGGCCCTAAGTGTATCTTCCAAAAGAGTATATTCCCAAAGATATGATGATCCACCCTAAAATATGACCATCGGCAATAAGAGACTCAGCCTTAAAGACACTTGGAATTTATCTTTCCCATTTATGAACATAGTTGTGTGACGTATGTTATTTCCATGAGGCAAATTCAGATGGACCTTATGAGCTATCTATAGGTGATTAATCTGTCTCCTTTAGTATTGGACACATCTGGTTGTGGGCCAGTCCAAGCATTGAAGTCCCTAGTGATGATAACGCAACGCTTCCCTTGTCTTTCACTTATATCTGTCTAAAGAATAGGGAATATGTCATCACCAGCCACGAGAAATAACGGGATTAACATGGGGGTGGTGCAGGCTGCACATCGGTATATATCCTTTCCTTTGATGTTGGATTATACTCGTTTTTTCCTAGATTATAAATTTGTAATGAATTCTCTAGTTTTTTACCAAATAATAAGTGTGCCTGAGTCTCTCCTATTTCTCATAGGATGATTTTCTATGAAGGAAAAACATTTCTCTGTCATATGGAGGACATTGGGTGGACATATCGGTTCTGCACCATGTTCCTGATCATATTCTCTTTCCATCAGACCAATACAACCTGTGCATGACTCATAGTTCACCCATCCTCCAGTCTGCATCCCTCCGAGCTCTGAGGTGTATGTGGGGGGGGGGGGGGGGGGGGCACCACATGTCAGTTGCTGTGGTGGGAGGGGCTCTCTCCAGGGCTGGCCCTCTGGGTGAGGCAGGAGGCTGTTGATTGGGGTAGAGAGTGCGATGAGGGAGGCCATCACACTGGTGTGCCCGGTCATCCAATATTTGATTTTGACGTCGATTTTGATCTTAGACACTTAACACACAACGTTCTACTTCTCGTAGAGCGTTAAAAACACAATTAAATTCAATTTATCAAATTTCAAGCATATAAGACCTTTCCTGACTATGGAGACAGCAAAGACTTACATGCATGCAATGATATTTACTCACATCTCGTACTGTTACACAACATGGTCACATACAGTACATCTGAGAGCACTTTAAAACCAATCAAGTCTTTATTCAAGAGAACTCTTAAAACACTAGACAAAAAACCTATATACTATCATTATTGTAAAATTACAAATAAGCACAAAATCATTGACCTTGATAGTTTTCAGCTGTTTTTGGATGTCTGTCTAATCTTTAAGGTTCTGAACGGTCTAGCCCCTCCACCATTACAGAACTTTATAAAGAAGAAATCCTCTAGAATAAATACCAGAGCACTAACTAGAGGTGACTGTGAAATACAACGCCGCAAGACCAAATTTGGTCAAATGGTGAGGTCCATCAGAGGAACACAGTCCTGGAATATATTACCATCTCATGTTAGAGACTGTGCCACTTACACCACCTTTAAAAAGACCCTTAAACAGTGGTTAGTAGCAAGCCAGACCTGGTCTCATATGTAACCTTTGGTCATTCTACTTTTTCTACATGGACTCTTGATGTGAATTGGGACCTATTTTGTGTGTAAAAGTGTTTTTTATCTATTTTGTATACTGGTATGTTGTTTTTATGTTTTTAACTTGCCTTAGGACAACGGATGTAAATTAGCAACTAAGCTAACTCTGGCATATTTATATTGATGCTCTGGCTGACATGTTGATTAATGTGCAATGTCCTAATACAATTAAATAAAAAGTAAATAATAATAATAATGTCTTTTGACGCGGGCGGGCTGCAGATGATCGAGAATGCAACAAGTGTATTGTATTGAACACAATTTGTTGGTGAGTGCAGGTTTTTGTGGTTGTATTGTGTGGTATAAGCGGATGTGTGTTTGTAGATAGTAGATTTCAAAGTAACTCATCAGCATTGTGAAAAAGTGGCATCACTTAAACCGAAAAAGGTTTTAATGTGGAGCAGCCGGCTCAATCTATTGAACATCGGATCCTAAAATCTCTTTTGATCTTACAAGCCGTAGTCTACGGTTGCCGAGGCACCTCTCTCTCTCTCTCTCTCTCTCTCTCTCTCTCTCTCTCTCTCTCTCTCTCTCTCTCTCTCTCTCTCTCTCTCTCTCTCTCTCTCTCTCTCTCTCTCTCTCTCTCTCTCTCTCCAATGAATCTATAGGCACGGTGAGATCCAATGGCTTTTTAAATGAGCTGCGTGAAGTCTAGGCTCATTTCCACACACACACACACACACGCACACAGACACACACCTCAGGGATGAGCATGCATGTGCGCATGTGGATCTGTCTCATTGACTTTGGAGAGAAAGTGATGCCGGCAGCGGGTCATTAATGGCTTTATAGAGGATTGTTCTTAATCAACACTGTCTCGCATTTCTAATGGAAAGTATTGTTCCTGCTGGCAGCTTAATCAAACGCTGTTTAAAGTGTGCTGGGTTGTCACGTGTGTGTGTGTGTGTGTGTGTGTGTGTGTGTGTGTGTGTGTGTGTGTGTGTGTGTGTGTGTGTGTGTGTGTGTGTGTGTGTGTGTGTGTGTGTGTGTGTGTGTGTGTGTGTGTGTGTGTGTGTGTGTGTGTGTGTGTGTGTGTGTGCGTGTGTGCGTTCGTCTCCTCTGGCATAGTAAACATCATGGTGGTAACAGGGGTTTACAGCCCGACCAAATCCTAATCTAATTTATAGCCCAAAGCTGCACTGTTCAATACTCACTTTCATATAGATCCGCTCTAACGTATGTTTACAGGTGTTTGTGTGTGTGTGTGTGTGTGTGTGTGTGTGTGTGTGTGTGTGTGTGTGTGTGTGTGTGTGTGTGTGTGTGTGTGTGTGTGTGTGTGTGTGTGTGTGTGTGTGTGTGTGTGTGTGTGTGTGTGTGTGTGTGTGTGTTTGCGTGTGTGTGCTTGTGTGTGTGTGTGGATCGGCGAATGGAAGAGTTGTTTGAAAGAGAGCGCAATTGGTAGGACAACTGAAGAAATTGGAGGGGGGAGGGAGAGGGAAATCGATTTTCCAAATGGATTCATCTCCCCCATCGATGGGATTCAGCCGGCTCTACATTGCGTGGCTGACCTGTTTAAAGACCATTTGCTCCTCCTCTCCCTCTCACAACACGCTACTTACACGGTACAAGAAGATGCCATGAACATGACAACCCCTGCACCCACAAAAACCAACTGACTGTTTAAATAGTCTAAATTCGATGTCTGTACTATTCTCTTCATATGCACAATAACCTACATGTTAACATGCATATTTATCTCAATGCTGCTAATATTATGTATAATGTATATGCCCACTGTCTGTCTGTATATGCTGTGTTTGTTGGTGTCTGTCACTATTATGTTATATGTTGTGCGGTAAAAATATTACTTGCACATTTGGAGTATGGGAGAATGCAAATTTGGTCCTTTAATAACTTGTTGCATAGTCTGATTGACAACAACGTTCACTTTGACTTTAACTGCATGGCCTCACATGAGGGTCATTGGAAAACCTTCAGCTCAATGAATTCAAAGGCCTCTTCAAACAACACTACCTGTTCAACTCGCCACGACTTGGTTTGGTGCCAGGCACGTCGTGTTTCCATCTAGAGAAGTATGTCTTCAACGCGGACGGGTCGTCATAGCACGCATGCGCGAAACTACAGCGATGTACTTATCCGTTCGATACAAAAACAGACAGGGCAACACACAGGTCCATGGTCCACGGCGTGTTCTTGCGCGCTGATCCTGCCATGTTAAATAATCAATCATTATTGTTGACTGAACGCTGATGCTAGTATTTTAAGACGCCGGGTTTCAGGTGTCCGGCTCAGAGGCCGTGCTCATCATGACTCGTCCAGTGGCGTCACTCTCTGGCCAATCAGTGGCCAGCAGGCTGTTTACGTCACAGAAAAGTATCAGATCAGCTCTCTTGGAACCTCGATGGAGGTGAGACTAAAAAAGTACCAGGTACTAGGTACCAGGGTCCTCATTTTGGGGATCGAAACGCAAGAAAAGGCAGGCTAAGTCGAGAAGAGTTGAGCTGGTACTGTCAGTGGAAAAAGGGCCATAAGTAAGAAATGTAAAACAGCGTTACCGCTGACAAGTTTTGTGCGAGTGTGAAGCGCCTGCAGGAGGTCTTCTCTATTCTCTCCATCAGAGACAGTAGCAGTGGTGAGTAGTTGTTGACCTGGTTAACATAAATACACACTCCAATGGAGTGTGTATCCATATGAGGAACATCATGCATTGTAGCCCCCGCATCACCCACTGAAGGCTGCCGGGATCTGCATTACGGGGTCATTATGATTTCTGCTCTGTTTTTAAACAGACATACATCAGGCCCTTCTGCAGGGCAAACTGCGGCTGCTGACTGCGCTCATGCTTTTGCATACTTGGCATAAAATTAACGATGCGCAGTATCTTCACTCTGGAGGACATATAAGAGGAGTCGGACTTTAAGTAGGATTTAATTGAAATGCATTTTTGTCATGCTGAAAAATGCAAACGTTCTAAAATCAGAGGTTTGTCATTGTTGTTTGTGTATCTTGATGGTGCAGTATGGGTTATGTTTTATTTTGGACCGTTTTATAACGTTATATAACGTTTTATAACGTACAAAGTTACATCTGCCTGTTTCAGAGACAGTAGTTTTCAGAGAGGGGTTGGTAGCACCAACATTAATCTGTGACACTACATTAATCCCCCTTGCTAACACCTGCCCATTTCTTTAAGTGAGTAACGGCACCATGGGGATTAACGATGTGTAATTTAATGTGTCGCCATAAAACTCCAAAACCAACAACACGTATTTAAGAGTGAGCTTAGCAACAGTCCATTAGCCACGCTATGGCCACCCACTCCTCCCCACGCGGGGGGAGACGGCTCTGTTCAACCAGCACGGAATTGCCCCCCGCCCCCCCCACAAGACCACCGGGGCTCCTCCACACTCTGACGGCCTTATCGGCCCTAGCAGCCGTTAGCTCTCCGTCCAGACCATGGCTCAGGATTCAACGCCGGGCCGGCGATAAAGGTTTGACACGCAACTACCTCTCTCTGTCGCCGGGAGAGCTCTCCCCTCTCTGGAAAGTTGTACTACATGGCCAGTGGGACGGGACGGGGGGGGGGGGTAGGTCCCAACAAGAACCCCATCGCCTACTCAAAGTACCCCCACTACTAACACAGCCATATCGTATAAATATACATAATATAGTCACTGGAACTGAAATTAGCTTAGAGTGCAGCAGCTGTAGTTGTAACGTTGGCTGTAGACTGATAATACGCTCGCTGTCCCACTGCGAGTCCTTATCTTGGATTTGAACGTCTCTCCAATTAAAGATGAAATGTGATCACGACGTGAAGGTACACGTTCTCTGAGCTGCTTGGCAACGTGTGGGTGTTGTGGTGTGGCCCCGGCCCTGTTTGATTCAGGGCTGGGGATGTGAGTCCTGGCTCCATTGTTCACGGCAGATAGCCTGTCTGGTCCGGTATCTTCAAAATACCACCGCCATCTGAAAAGCGTAGACACTTTGTTAGGGTCGCTAGATGTGTCCAATCAGCATGTCTGTGTGTGTGTGTGTGTGTGTGTGTGTGTGTGTGTGTGTGTGTGTGTGTGTGTGTGTGTGTGTGTGTGTGTGTGTGTGTGTGTGTGTGTGTGTGTGTGTGTGTGTGTGTGTGTGTGTGTGTGTGTGTGTGTGGGGGGAACAGCCTCCAATCAATGCGCTGGGTGACCGCGTTGTGCTCTTTCTGTTCCCTCCTCCTGCGGCCATGTCTACGTTTGATGTCGGCCGCGTGGCACAAATTGGTAATCAGGTGGTCATGGAGGCTGGTCCCTCGTAGCAGGAGAACCCTGACTCCAATTGGATCCTGTCTCTCTGATGCTGCTCTCTCTCTCTCTCTCTCTCTCTCTCTCTCTCTCTCTCTCTCTCTCTCTCTCTTCTCTCTCTCCTCTCTCTCTCTCCTCTCTTCTCTCTCTCTCTCTCTCTCTCTCTTGTGATGTTGCCCTCTCTCGTCCCTTCATCTCTTCTTGCTTCGAAGGTGTTTGAGCTCAATGCCCGCAGGTGCACCTGACAAAACCTATTAGGACCTAACTGTCTCTCTCTCTCTCTCTCTCTCTCTCTCTCTCTCTCTCTCTCTCTCTCTCTCTCTCTCTCTCTCTCTCTCTCTCTCTCTCTCTCTCTCTCTCTCTCTCTCTCTCTCTCTCTCTCCTCTCTCTCTCTCTCTCTACCTCTCTCTTCCTCCCTATCCTTCCCTCGCCCTCTCTCTACCCTACACTTTTTAAGGGCCCTTCCTCTCTCTCCCTCCCTCTCTCTTCCTCCCTCCCTCTCCCCCTCTTCCTCGCTCTACCCTTCTCTTTTTATCACGGCCTGTCTGGGGCCCGTCCTCTCTCTGTTCCTTTCCTACGCGCTGCTTTGTGTGCGGCCGTCCCCGCTGGTGGATTGACTATCTGTCTCCCCTCCATCCTCACCCTGACCTCCTCCCTTCACGCGCCCTCCCCCCCCCCCCATCTCTCCCCAGCAGGACAGCCTCTTTCCTCTTCATTAGAGGGGGATGAGCCGCGGAGATGGACTGAAGGAGGAGGAGGAGGCGGAGGAGGAGGAGGAGGAGGAGGAGGAGGTGATGAAGTCAATAACGGACATGAGGAAAGGGGAAATAGACTCACAGTGAGTGGGAGAGTGAGGCAGTTGCTTTGATAGGCCCCTCGTCCTCGCATAGCGATACAGTGAAGCCTCAAACGTAGAATAATGACACCATTTCTAAAGCTGTACATGAATTTAATGTAAAATGTACATCCCGTCGGCCCACATAATCCAATATCACGATTTATGTGGGCATCGCAACACAGATGGAAGTCTAAGGTTTCAAGAATAATCCATTTGCGTGACAAACGGTTGTAGGTTTCATTGGGGACGTCGGCAACACAAAGTATTGCTGACGAAAGTATAAACAGCATATTTTCAGGCTTTCA